>DVZZ01000009.1:0-14356 GCA_018237845.1 Euselasia chrysippe | reverse complement strand
ATAATAATAATAAACTTTTTATTTCAGACAACTAAGTCCATGTGTTAGTAACAATTGACTCTTATTAGCTATGTTAGGTGTTAGTAATTTCATCTTATCCTATATTAGTACATAATAATGACCTCAAATTGAACACAAGGGTCATGAAACCACACCTCTCACATGTAGCTCCATGAATCTATTAATAACAATTGAATCCAATCTGTCAGAAAATACCTTTATTGAGGGAGGCAGAGCTGATATATTTGGCAACTAATTGAGGAGTTTATCAATTAATCTTGCAGACAGAAAGAGTGGTGGATTTTTTTGTTTGGGTGTGTAGGTGTTACTAGCCCGTGAGGGCTTTAATAGCGTTACCGGTTGGCAGGTTTGGCCTCTTCTATAGCTATAGGCGAACATCATCTCGCACAAGACGAGGGTAGAAAAAGTAAACAAAGTTAGTGGCACCAATTCCAAGCCCCCACATCGATAAATTATTCGAACAGGATGTATTACTCTTTTGCGAAACACATTAAAAATTGTTTCATGCCAGTTTTCTGCACTAGGCTAGTACCAAAGCAGGTTGGTGGCAGGCTAGACTTAGGGATAGCAGTTGTACTTATCACCTTAAAATCTATTTAACAATATCTAGGCGTAAAGTACAATTATACCTCCAAGAGAGGGTAAGCGGAGAAAATCAACCACAAATAGGAAGCGAAGATACGTCTCATACTGTAGCAAGTCTACCGCCAATTGGGTTTGCTTGTAATATTTATAAAAGCGGAGTCGAATACATCTCGCAATATTTTCGACTCAATAATCAAACTCAAAATCCTTTCCAATCTTATGAGGCTACGGAGGCATTAAGTCATACGACATTTATAAATTATAAACGGATCAATCATCAATCAATCAACAGCCTCCATCCGTCCACTGCTGAACTTAGGCATCATTCATTTTGCACCACAAATATCGATCCTGGGGCTTAGGAGGGCTGTTGGCAGTGCCTTAATGAGGAAAGCTCAGAATCGAGATTCTGGATAAATCACACAATGTGAACTAGCCCTAAAGTACTGGTGGTAGGTGCTACTCCTTCCCCGGAGTCGAATTGGGCGCACCGTCCTGGATCGTTACCACCCACCTGCAGAAGACTGCCGTGAAACAACTTTTGTTGTGTTTCGGTTGGTGAGCAGGTGAACCAGGACCCATACTCCCTCCCCTATTCCCCCCTTCCCTACTTGTATATTCCTATCTAATTCTCGTTTTCCTATTGATCCTTTAAAAAGTTGGCAACGCATCTGCAAGACTTGGTTCTGCGGTACCATCAGGTGCCCGCGGTTCGGTTGCCGACTTTCGCTATATAAAAAAAGAAGTTTTGTAACGACTCAGGACGGTGCGTCCAATTCGACTCCGGAATTGGAGTAGTACCTTCCATATCATAACAAAATTAGCGCTACTAGCGTTGGTGGGAAATATAGTTTGACATGAAGAATTTATAAGCGTCGAGATATTTGCCATTCGGGCTTGTTTGTTAATTGGTGAAAAGTACCCCCGCCAGATCCCCATTGCTCGTTCTTCTTTCCTAAGTGAGGTGATTGGGCGCACTGGCCTACTTCTTTCCTATACAGTCCCATTGGAGACTGTCGTAAATTACTTTTATTTGTTTCGACAGTGAACAGTGGGCTCCACCTAGGGCCTATTCTGTCGGCCTCTAATCCTTTTGCCACTTTTCCAATTAAAATTTCATTTTCATTTTGATTCTGTAAAAAGCCAAAATGCATTTGCGGCGTTGCAGATGTTGTGGGTACCAGTGTCATTTACTATCAGGTGCCCATAGATCGTTTGCCTTATTTAAAACGTTATACGATTAACTCGTTTGTGCGTTTGTGTTATCTCGTTGGGGGTATATACGCCAAGTAATAGTTAATAATTACTAGTACAGACAAATAAAATTTTCCATTTGTTACACGCTATTGTCTGCATATAAGAAAATATAGAAATATATAGAAAGAAAAAAGTATACATAGAAGACGGGCAAATAAGAGTATAGAACCGCTACCTGTTACTTCAATCAAACTTAAAATATGTGTTGTAAATACAAAGAAAAACACTCGACTTTCGAAAGCGTTACATGTTTATGTTATGTTATGTAATGTTATGTGTTTTTTATAAACATGTATAATTATATATTTAGAATGAGCTCAGAGATAAAGAAGGTTGTAATACAATTTTTTTTGTAAAAAAAGTCAGGAAATAATTCTATAATTTAAAGATTTGGCGTTAAATTTAGCACCTATGGTGACGTTTTATTTTATGAATTGTGATAGATTTGAGGTCTCTCACTAGACTGGGCATCTCTAAAATTCCGGATAAATCGTGTTTCCCGAATAGAACTGAATAAAAAATATTAATTACTTGAATCAAATAAAGGCACATCTTAGTTTACGCTTGATTAAATAACGGAGGAAGTTCAATATAAGTAGATAAATTTCAAGTTAATAAATAAAAAGATTGTGCTCACATCACTGAAAAAAAATTAATATGATGGTTGCAAATGTATTGTTGTATTTAATTGAATGAGAAAGTAATTCACGTCAAGGGATCCCACACAAACGCTTAAGATTTTTCAGCATTGTTAGAAGGTCGTCAAATCCAGAGGCCGTAAAAGAAATTTCGCACCCTATAAACGCTTTTTGTCGGAAAAACAAACAGCTGGAGTTCAACAACAGTTTTCATTAAAAAAAATCACTGCCCAGCGCGACGGGCGGACCATTCCCGCCCTCTTAGTTGCCGGTAGCGCGTGGTACAGAGTAGACGCGATTCCCGCGCGTTTCAACCTCACTGACGTAAAGGAAAAAAAAAATAATTTGAACTCCTTCATTTGTGATTTTTTTTAAATTTGTAATTAAAACTGAACGTGTTATTTTGTTTGTGTTACGTCTGACGTAAAGCAATAACCCGTTAGTGCTGCAAGTCGTCAACTGTCAAAACGATAAGGTGAGCACAGAGTAAGATTTATTTGGATTGTTAGGCAATAGGTATGTTTCGTGTTATATTTTTAAGGTAATTGTATGTTTCAAAAAGTGAAATGTCTGTTATGATAAGTTTTTAGGTTCAGACTATATACACGTGTAATTAAAATATAAGTAAGATATTGATTGGTTTATTTTCACAATTTAATAAATTATTATTATTGAATACAACTCTAATATACATTTTTTTGTAAATTTATGTTTGGCCTTTCGTATTATAGAGAGTAAAAAAACATACAAAGTCATAAACTTCTAAAATATAAAAAAATATTTAATAAATAAGAACCAAAAACATTTACAAACTTCTTTCTCAACTCTACAAATATTTTCAAAATTTATTTATCCTAAGATAAATAAATATATTTAGTAAATTGCAAATAGTGTTTATTTTCAAGTAATTCTAAAATTAAAGTTATTAAAGCGAAATTGGTCTATGTTTTAGATAGATTTTTATTAGGCTTTTAAGGGATAAATAATTTATTTAACCCTACGACTGGGCAAGTTATAAAACCATGGGATACCACGGGTTCGATTTCCGGCGTGAACTAATTCCATGATAAACATTAGATGTTGTATCTATAGGTGTTCACTAAGCTTTCGATTTGTGTCAATTATAAAAAATGCTACAGATAATACATGCTGATTTTTCTAATAATATTGGAATTTAAAAAAAATACTAAATTGGGTGCACTAAGCCTTATGAGTTTAGAGATTGTTTTAAAAAGGTCTTTTAATATTTTTTGTAATACTGTAAGTTCACATAAAACTTTTTGTTTTAATTCCGAAAATTTTGTTTTTTTCCTAGATGTATCAGTATCGCCTAGTTTTAAGACCTATAAAATGTACAAAGTCTGTTTTCTTAATTTTAGTTGGTAGTAAGACGAGTCGATCAAGATTTTTTCAATCCCATTTGAAA
This sequence comes from Euselasia chrysippe, assembly GCA_018237845.1. Classification (NCBI taxonomy): domain Eukaryota; kingdom Metazoa; phylum Arthropoda; class Insecta; order Lepidoptera; family Riodinidae; genus Euselasia; species Euselasia chrysippe. The sequence goes on along the minus strand of DVZZ01000009.1, from coordinate 10,429 downwards.
TTTCAAAAACAACTCTCGTGTTAACTTAAACTATGGAGTTCCATGTCTATGAAAAGATATGACCGTCATATCGGACTCACAAAGACTTCTTTATGCACCGTGGTATCCCTTAGATTTTGTTACTAATCAAAAACGAAATACCGCGAAAGCCTGAATGTGTTCACTATACCACAGACATAGTAGTTTGTTAGTTCATACTATTTCATTCTTTGACGTTTCATGTGCATTGGAGGCAGATATTTTGTTTTAATATTTTGGTAGAAATGAAATATTATGATAATGATGCTTGTAAAATGGAATAAAATTTTACTTCGAGTTTAGGTTTCTTGTTTGAGTTACAACCGCTCCACTCACGCTTGAGTTCTTCATGAAATTGACAAAGATTCGAATGTCGTAATAAAGTTTGTCGTCAAAAGATAAACGATCCTCGAGTGTACAATTTGACTATGAGCTTATATTTAAGGTGACATTCGTCCTTGACCTTATTCAAACAAAAAGTCGTATACGTATTTACGTACGTTAAGTATAATTACGTGTTTACGATGCAATTTAGACGCAAAAAAGGTGATAATTTAAGTAGTTTTAAATTAATTATAAAAACGTTTTAAAAAACAATCTTTTTAAATTGTTTTCCATGATAAAGTCTATTTATTTGATATTTGGTCGGTTGTACAAAAATGTTTTTTGCGGTAGCCATTTTGCAAGAATATACAAATGTCAGTATAACTGAAATTGTATACCATATTTCAGTTCAATTAGACCCTGGGACTGCCCCAAGACCCCAATCTTGCCTTTTATCTTCGTAAAGTTAACCCTTAAGATGCAGACACAATGGCAATATACCTACGATCCTAAAAAGAATATATTTATTAATTTATCAATATAAAAAAATAACACTATGTATTTACGGAACGGTGGAAATAACTTTTCAGACGCAGGTTACAGTATTGAATGAGTTTCTGTGAGATTTTCTAGGTCCTTCAAATCAAGTTTTTAATATTAAAAAAGATGCTCAAAAAAAGTTATTTAATCTAATTTTTTCATTGCATTCTTATGACTTAGTATTCAATAATTTCATCTTTATAATGTCTACTTCTTGCGCCTTCCCAATGAGCTCTAGAATAGTAATACCCTTCTTGGGTCTAAAGCATAGGGGTTTGATTCCTGGGATAGTAAATGTCGGGAGTATCACTTACTATCAAGTGCATTCATATTGTATACTTAGTATATATTCACGGTCATAAATCCACAAGAAAGGGTAAGCACAGGTACACTTCAAAGTTTTTACACTTTAGATACATAGCCACAATATATATGCCATCCCACCGACATTGTCCTTTTTTTATGGTAAAAGAAAACAAACGAGCCGCAGCCACCTGATGTCAAGTGACACCGCTACTAACGACATCCGCAGAACCAAGTCTTGCAGATGCTTTGCCAACTTTTTAAAGGATTAATAGGAAAACCAGAATTGGATTGTATATCCTGTACAAGGTGTAGAGAAGGGGGGAAGTAGGTCATCGGTTTCAATTAGTCCTCTCAAAAGTCATGTCGTTTCGTAATTAATTATTGTATTGTATGTATGTATGTAGTTTGACGTAATTTTGTAGACATCGAAATATTTATTTAGGCATACAATTTATTCTATGTAATCCCTGAACCAGTCTCAAAAATCTAGTTTTCTTTACTAAATAGAACTATGAAAATATCAATGAAAGGAGGAAGTTACAAATTGTTATCCGGCTTAGTTAAGCCGGATAACAATTTGTAACTTCCTCCTTTCAACTCGGTAACATTGTCAGGTTTGAGTGCTCTCAAACCTGAAAATGTCGAGTCGCAACACGAGCGCACGTCCTTCCAGACCCGGAAAATCTTAGAAAATGTTTCGGAAATCTTAGAACATCTAAGAAAACAATTTTCAAACAAATGCCCGACCCGGGGAAATCCGGGACCTCCGCGTGAAAGTCGACATTTGTGACCACAAAACCACGGAGGCGACAAAATTTATAATCAAAAATACAATTTTTTTTATCAGACGATACTCGGTGAGAATAAATAAAAACCGACGACGTACTATTACATTCCGTTCTTGCCAGTTTAAATCCTCGTGCATCATAAATAAATAGTATACCTTGCTTCGGAAGAGTATGAAACATAACAATAGTCCCCCGTCAATAGTGCCCAATCATAGTAACGATGTACTCGCTAGCTCTGCTGTAACTTATTAAATGCACAACAATAATGTATGCCAACGACTCGAACCCGAAACTTTTTCCCCATCAAAAAGCGCTCGACGCGGCTAAAGTCGTGTTCGCTTCAAAAACGAGTAGGCATTTTGGACACGAGTGATTTAACTAGTAACAGAGTCAGTCGCGGCGCCACCTGCGGGTCGTAGGCCTCCCCGTTGGCCAGGATCTGGCTGCCCTGCTCGCCGCCCACGGCGTACACGCGGCCGCCCAGCGCCGCCACGCCGGGCTGGATGCGCGCGATGCCCATGGCCGCCACCTCCTCCCACTCCCTACGCAACAGAGACATCGTTTGTATGAAACGGAGGCAGTTGTGGCGTTTTAAGGAAGTATTTTTTTAATTTAAAAATATTTTTTTTTAAAAAAAATTTAATGTAATGAAATTAGCACTATGTCATTATTTACTTATAGCGTATATGAAATGGTTACTTTAGTGAGAAAGTACGTGAAAGCGTAGTGGTTTGCCATCGTATGTACATAATGAAGCTGCCCGATCCGTGAAACAGATTTTTTTTTATAACTTTATAATACAAATAATAAACCAATTTTCCAAAAAAGTATCGTCTTCCGCTTCCGACACGCGCCGGCGTCTGCGGGGACCGGCGAGTGTTTTCAATTGTTGTTAAAGCTCCCAAAGCCTCGGTCAAAGTCCAAATATTGTATAAATGTGTATTTTTTATCTGTGGTTAACTCCGCTCTCTATGTTATACAAAATTAAAATGGCTTAACACCGACATCGGTCTCTTACCAAAAACCTAACACATTACATCTCATGGCACCAGCGTTTAAACTAAATTATACAGTTGTATTTACAGGAATAAACCGACAGGTCAGTAACACATGAAGGCATCCAGGCATTCCCGGATATGACAGAAGGAGGGCGGCGAAGTCCCTCAACGGCGGGTGTCGCGTCCTCCGCAGCATTTAGTTACTCATACTAGATGTTATATAAGTTGTAAAATGTATTTTAGATTTAACTCATTTTTACATTATTTGCATGCACACGTGTGCATGCAAATAATGTAAAAATGAGTTAAATCTAAAATACATTTTACAACTTATATAACATCTAGTATGAGTAACTAAATGCTGCGGAGGACGCGACACCCGCCGTTGAGGGACTTCGCCGCCCTCCTTCTGTCATATCCGGGAATGCCTGGATGCCTTCATGTGTTACTGACCTGTCGGTTTATTCCTGTAAATACAACTGTATAATTTAGTTTAAACGCTGGTGCCATGAGATGTAATGTGTTAGGTTTTTGGTAAGAGACCGATGTCGGTGTTAAGCCATTTTAATTTTGTATAACATAGAGAGCGGAGTTAACCACAGATAAAAAATACACATTTATACAATATTTGGACTTTGACCGAGGCTTTGGGAGCTTTAACAACAATTGAAAACACTCGCCGGTCCCCGCAGACGCCGGCGCGTGTCGGAAGCGGAAGACGATACTTTTTTGGAAAATTGGTTTATTATTTGTATTATAAAGTTATAAAAAAAAATCTGTTTCACGGATCGGGCAGCTTCATTATGTACATACGATGGCAAACCACTACGCTTTCACGTACTTTCTCACTAAAGTAACCATTTCATATACGCTATAAGTAAATAATGACATAGTGCTAATTTCATTACATTAAATTTTTTTTAAAAAAAAATATTTTTAAATTAAAAAAATACTTCCTTAAAACGCCACAACTGCCTCCGTTTCATACAAACGATGTCTCTGTTGCGTAGGGAGTGGGAGGAGGTGGCGGCCATGGGCATCGCGCGCATCCAGCCCGGCGTGGCGGCGCTGGGCGGCCGCGTGTACGCCGTGGGCGGCGAGCAGGGCAGCCAGATCCTGGCCAACGGGGAGGCCTACGACCCGCAGGTGGCGCCGCGACTGACTCTGTTACTAGTTAAATCACTCGTGTCCAAAATGCCTACTCGTTTTTGAAGCGAACACGACTTTAGCCGCGTCGAGCGCTTTTTGATGGGGAAAAAGTTTCGGGTTCGAGTCGTTGGCATACATTATTGTTGTGCATTTAATAAGTTACAGCAGAGCTAGCGAGTACATCGTTACTATGATTGGGCACTATTGACGGGGGACTATTGTTATGTTTCATACTCTTCCGAAGCAAGGTATACTATTTATTTATGATGCACGAGGATTTAAACTGGCAAGAACGGAATGTAATAGTACGTCGTCGGTTTTTATTTATTCTCACCGAGTATCGTCTGATAAAAAAAATTGTATTTTTGATTATAAATTTTGTCGCCTCCGTGGTTTTGTGGTCACAAATGTCGACTTTCACGCGGAGGTCCCGGATTTCCCCGGGTCGGGCATTTGTTTGAAAATTGTTTTCTTAGATGTTCTAAGATTTCCGAAACATTTTCTAAGATTTTCCGGGTCTGGAAGGACGTGCGCTCGTGTTGCGACTCGACATTTTCAGGTTTGAGAGCACTCAAACCTGACAATGTTACCGAGTTGAAAGGAGGAAGTTACAAATTGTTATCCGGCTTAACTAAGCCGGATAACAATTTGTAACTTCCTCCTTTCATTGATATTTTCATAGTTCTATTTAGTAAAGAAAACTAGATTTTTGAGACTGGTTCAGGGATTACATAGAATAAATTGTATGCCTAAATAAATATTTCGATGTCTACAAAATTACGTCAAACTACATACATACATACAATACAATAATTAATTACGAAACGACATGACTTTTGAGAGGACTAATTGAAACCGATGACCTACTTCCCCCCTTCTCTACACCTTGTACAGGATATACAATCCAATTCTGGTTTTCCTATTAATCCTTTAAAAAGTTGGCAAAGCATCTGCAAGACTTGGTTCTGCGGATGTCGTTAGTAGCGGTGTCACTTGACATCAGGTGGCTGCGGCTCGTTTGTTTTCTTTTACCATAAAAAAAGGACAATGTCGGTGGGATGGCATATATATTGTGGCTATGTATCTAAAGTGTAAAAACTTTGAAGTGTACCTGTGCTTACCCTTTCTTGTGGATTTATGACCGTGAATATATACTAAGTATACAATATGAATGCACTTGATAGTAAGTGATACTCCCGACATTTACTATCCCAGGAATCAAACCCCTATGCTTTAGACCCAAGAAGGGTATTACTATTCTAGAGCTCATTGGGAAGGCGCAAGAAGTAGACATTATAAAGATGAAATTATTGAATACTAAGTCATAAGAATGCAATGAAAAAATTAGATTAAATAACTTTTTTTGAGCATCTTTTTTAATATTAAAAACTTGATTTGAAGGACCTAGAAAATCTCACAGAAACTCATTCAATACTGTAACCTGCGTCTGAAAAGTTATTTCCACCGTTCCGTAAATACATAGTGTTATTTTTTTATATTGATAAATTAATAAATATATTCTTTTTAGGATCGTAGGTATATTGCCATTGTGTCTGCATCTTAAGGGTTAACTTTACGAAGATAAAAGGCAAGATTGGGGTCTTGGGGCAGTCCCAGGGTCTAATTGAACTGAAATATGGTATACAATTTCAGTTATACTGACATTTGTATATTCTTGCAAAATGGCTACCGCAAAAAACATTTTTGTACAACCGACCAAATATCAAATAAATAGACTTTATCATGGAAAACAATTTAAAAAGATTGTTTTTTAAAACGTTTTTATAATTAATTTAAAACTACTTAAATTATCACCTTTTTTGCGTCTAAATTGCATCGTAAACACGTAATTATACTTAACGTACGTAAATACGTATACGACTTTTTGTTTGAATAAGGTCAAGGACGAATGTCACCTTAAATATAAGCTCATAGTCAAATTGTACACTCGAGGATCGTTTATCTTTTGACGACAAACTTTATTACGACATTCGAATCTTTGTCAATTTCATGAAGAACTCAAGCGTGAGTGGAGCGGTTGTAACTCAAACAAGAAACCTAAACTCGAAGTAAAATTTTATTCCATTTTACAAGCATCATTATCATAATATTTCATTTCTACCAAAATATTAAAACAAAATATCTGCCTCCAATGCACATGAAACGTCAAAGAATGAAATAGTATGAACTAACAAACTACTATGTCTGTGGTATAGTGAACACATTCAGGCTTTCGCGGTATTTCGTTTTTGATTAGTAACAAAATCTAAGGGATACCACGGTGCATAAAGAAGTCTTTGTGAGTCCGATATGACGGTCATATCTTTTCATAGACATGGAACTCCATAGTTTAAGTTAACACGAGAGTTGTTTTTGAAATTTCAAATGGGATTGAAAAAATCTTGATCGACTCGTCTTACTACCAACTAAAATTAAGAAAACAGACTTTGTACATTTTATAGGTCTTAAAACTAGGCGATACTGATACATCTAGGAAAAAAACAAAATTTTCGGAATTAAAACAAAAAGTTTTATGTGAACTTACAGTATTACAAAAAATATTAAAAGACCTTTTTAAAACAATCTCTAAACTCATAAGGCTTAGTGCACCCAATTTAGTATTTTTTTTAAATTCCAATATTATTAGAAAAATCAGCATGTATTATCTGTAGCATTTTTTATAATTGACACAAATCGAAAGCTTAGTGAACACCTATAGATACAACATCTAATGTTTATCATGGAATTAGTTCACGCCGGAAATCGAACCCGTGGTATCCCATGGTTTTATAACTTGCCCAGTCGTAGGGTTAAATAAATTATTTATCCCTTAAAAGCCTAATAAAAATCTATCTAAAACATAGACCAATTTCGCTTTAATAACTTTAATTTTAGAATTACTTGAAAATAAACACTATTTGCAATTTACTAAATATATTTATTTATCTTAGGATAAATAAATTTTGAAAATATTTGTAGAGTTGAGAAAGAAGTTTGTAAATGTTTTTGGTTCTTATTTATTAAATATTTTTTTATATTTTAGAAGTTTATGACTTTGTATGTTTTTTTACTCTCTATAATACGAAAGGCCAAACATAAATTTACAAAAAAATGTATATTAGAGTTGTATTCAATAATAATAATTTATTAAATTGTGAAAATAAACCAATCAATATCTTACTTATATTTTAATTACACGTGTATATAGTCTGAACCTAAAAACTTATCATAACAGACATTTCACTTTTTGAAACATACAATTACCTTAAAAATATAACACGAAACATACCTATTGCCTAACAATCCAAATAAATCTTACTCTGTGCTCACCTTATCGTTTTGACAGTTGACGACTTGCAGCACTAACGGGTTATTGCTTTACGTCAGACGTAACACAAACAAAATAACACGTTCAGTTTTAATTACAAATTTAAAAAAAATCACAAATGAAGGAGTTCAAATTATTTTTTTTTTCCTTTACGTCAGTGAGGTTGAAACGCGCGGGAATCGCGTCTACTCTGTACCACGCGCTACCGGCAACTAAGAGGGCGGGAATGGTCCGCCCGTCGCGCTGGGCAGTGATTTTTTTTAATGAAAACTGTTGTTGAACTCCAGCTGTTTGTTTTTCCGACAAAAAGCGTTTATAGGGTGCGAAATTTCTTTTACGGCCTCTGGATTTGACGACCTTCTAACAATGCTGAAAAATCTTAAGCGTTTGTGTGGGATCCCTTGACGTGAATTACTTTCTCATTCAATTAAATACAACAATACATTTGCAACCATCATATTAATTTTTTTTCAGTGATGTGAGCACAATCTTTTTATTTATTAACTTGAAATTTATCTACTTATATTGAACTTCCTCCGTTATTTAATCAAGCGTAAACTAAGATGTGCCTTTATTTGATTCAAGTAATTAATATTTTTTATTCAGTTCTATTCGGGAAACACGATTTATCCGGAATTTTAGAGATGCCCAGTCTAGTGAGAGACCTCAAATCTATCACAATTCATAAAATAAAACGTCACCATAGGTGCTAAATTTAACGCCAAATCTTTAAATTATAGAATTATTTCCTGACTTTTTTTACAAAAAAAATTGTATTACAACCTTCTTTATCTCTGAGCTCATTCTAAATATATAATTATACATGTTTATAAAAAACACATAACATTACATAACATAACATAAACATGTAACGCTTTCGAAAGTCGAGTGTTTTTCTTTGTATTTACAACACATATTTTAAGTTTGATTGAAGTAACAGGTAGCGGTTCTATACTCTTATTTGCCCGTCTTCTATGTATACTTTTTTCTTTCTATATATTTCTATATTTTCTTATATGCAGACAATAGCGTGTAACAAATGGAAAATTTTATTTGTCTGTACTAGTAATTATTAACTATTACTTGGCGTATATACCCCCAACGAGATAACACAAACGCACAAACGAGTTAATCGTATAACGTTTTAAATAAGGCAAACGATCTATGGGCACCTGATAGTAAATGACACTGGTACCCACAACATCTGCAACGCCGCAAATGCATTTTGGCTTTTTACAGAATCAAAATGAAAATGAAATTTTAATTGGAAAAGTGGCAAAAGGATTAGAGGCCGACAGAATAGGCCCTAGGTGGAGCCCACTGTTCACTGTCGAAACAAATAAAAGTAATTTACGACAGTCTCCAATGGGACTGTATAGGAAAGAAGTAGGCCAGTGCGCCCAATCACCTCACTTAGGAAAGAAGAACGAGCAATGGGGATCTGGCGGGGGTACTTTTCACCAATTAACAAACAAGCCCGAATGGCAAATATCTCGACGCTTATAAATTCTTCATGTCAAACTATATTTCCCACCAACGCTAGTAGCGCTAATTTTGTTATGATATGGAAGGTACTACTCCAATTCCGGAGTCGAATTGGACGCACCGTCCTGAGTCGTTACAAAACTTCTTTTTTTATATAGCGAAAGTCGGCAACCGAACCGCGGGCACCTGATGGTACCGCAGAACCAAGTCTTGCAGATGCGTTGCCAACTTTTTAAAGGATCAATAGGAAAACGAGAATTAGATAGGAATATACAAGTAGGGAAGGGGGGAATAGGGGAGGGAGTATGGGTCCTGGTTCACCTGCTCACCAACCGAAACACAACAAAAGTTGTTTCACGGCAGTCTTCTGCAGGTGGGTGGTAACGATCCAGGACGGTGCGCCCAATTCGACTCCGGGGAAGGAGTAGCACCTACCACCAGTACTTTAGGGCTAGTTCACATTGTGTGATTTATCCAGAATCTCGATTCTGAGCTTTCCTCATTAAGGCACTGCCAACAGCCCTCCTAAGCCCCAGGATCGATATTTGTGGTGCAAAATGAATGATGCCTAAGTTCAGCAGTGGACGGATGGAGGCTGTTGATTGATTGATGATTGATCCGTTTATAATTTATAAATGTCGTATGACTTAATGCCTCCGTAGCCTCATAAGATTGGAAAGGATTTTGAGTTTGATTATTGAGTCGAAAATATTGCGAGATGTATTCGACTCCGCTTTTATAAATATTACAAGCAAACCCAATTGGCGGTAGACTTGCTACAGTATGAGACGTATCTTCGCTTCCTATTTGTGGTTGATTTTCTCCGCTTACCCTCTCTTGGAGGTATAATTGTACTTTACGCCTAGATATTGTTAAATAGATTTTAAGGTGATAAGTACAACTGCTATCCCTAAGTCTAGCCTGCCACCAACCTGCTTTGGTACTAGCCTAGTGCAGAAAACTGGCATGAAACAATTTTTAATGTGTTTCGCAAAAGAGTAATACATCCTGTTCGAATAATTTATCGATGTGGGGGCTTGGAATTGGTGCCACTAACTTTGTTTACTTTTTCTACCCTCGTCTTGTGCGAGATGATGTTCGCCTATAGCTATAGAAGAGGCCAAACCTGCCAACCGGTAACGCTATTAAAGCCCTCACGGGCTAGTAACACCTACACACCCAAACAAAAAAATCCACCACTCTTTCTGTCTGCAAGATTAATTGATAAACTCCTCAATTAGTTGCCAAATATATCAGCTCTGCCTCCCTCAATAAAGGTATTTTCTGACAGATTGGATTCAATTGTTATTAATAGATTCATGGAGCTACATGTGAGAGGTGTGGTTTCATGACCCTTGTGTTCAATTTGAGGTCATTATTATGTACTAATATAGGATAAGATGAAATTACTAACACCTAACATAGCTAATAAGAGTCAATTGTTACTAACACATGGACTTAGTTGTCTGAAATAAAAAGTTTATTATTATTAT
>DVZZ01000008.1:0-14718 GCA_018237845.1 Euselasia chrysippe | reverse complement strand
TGAACGGGCAATATTCAGACATATTAGGGTAGGTGCTTACCTGTACTCCGAAGTCTAACTAATAATAATAAATAATAATAATAAATATTACGGGACGAATTAACACAAATTGTACTAACCCCAAACTAAGCATTTCGCTTGTACATATGGGTATTAGTCAACGATACTAATACGTAGAAATACACATATAAATACGGGAATATATTTAATAACACCCAGACTCATGGATACAAACATCACTCATCACAGAAATGTTTGTCCACGCCGGGGATCGAACCCGAGACTCTTCGGTTAGTAGTCAGGGTCACTAACCACTGGACCAACGAGCCGGCATTTCAATTTTGGACAGTCGCTTTTTCGACAACTGGAAACCTCAAATTAAAAAAAATACAATCAAAATTATCACAGTTAAATGGCGCCCTTCGCAATACAATTAAGTGATTCCCCGTGTCTACACGATACAATAGATAATTCACTTATAAAATCTCGTTTAGACTACTTAATTGAAGTTTGCGGCTGTGCTGTCAAAACTAACCTAAAAAAAGTTCAAACTGCTGAAAATAAAATTGCTTTTAATTTAGATTACTTGACACCAACAATATCTGTTTACCAAAAACCCAAATTAACGTGTCTAAGTCACATGTATAGAATACCTGCATACAAGTGCGTAACATTCTTACTGAAAATATGTATTACCAAGTATGTTTCAATGTTTTCTGAAATGTCATATGAAAAAAAATTAAAAAAACATTCGTCATATCGCGTTCGTGGCGGATATTATGTACAATAGAGCAAAATAACGTAAGCACAGCATTTTAGAATACATCATTTATTAGATATTTTAAGGTGGTAGGTGCTACTCTTTTCCCGGGGTCGAATTGGGCGCACCGTGCTGGGTTGTTACCAATCACCTGCAGAAGACTGCTGTGAAACGACTCGTTATGTTTCGGTTAATGAGCAGATGATCCTTTTCTTTCCTCTCTTTCCTGTTGATTGTTTAAAAAGTTGGCCACGAATCTGCATGACTTCTGGTTTTGTGGGTGTCGTGGCTAGCGGTGTCAGGTGCCCGCAGCTTGTTTGCCTTCTATAGCCAATAAAAAAATCAATATTCACAAAAAAATTTGCAATACATACGTCTAATTATTACAGATATGTTACAATAACCACTTTTTCATGTTGAAAATGCAATGGTGACGTTGGTCGCAAATAAAATTACAACTGTATGTACAAATTCAAACATATTACGAACTGCGTTGAATAATTTCAACGTTTGCATTCGTGATTCTAACTTGTACAGATTCCTTCTTAAATTTTAAGCCGCCAACTGGCATTATTGACTTTACGGTAAAATTACGCAAGAGGTGAACTAACCCACATTTGGCTTGGAGGAGAGCATATCTCATACCAATGCATTTCCTGTTACCATTCCCGAACGGCATAAACGTCACTTCTGATATATTATTCTTATTCTCCTTCGAAAATCTTTCTGGCTTAAACAGTTCTGGATTTGGGAAGAACTTCTCATCGTGATGCATTTCGTATATCGGTGCATATATTTTAGTGCCTTTATCTATTTTTATGTTTCCTACTGGTAGTTCTGTGTCTTGGACGCATTGTCTAGTTAAGTATCCAATTGGTGGGTACATTCGTAATGCTTCAAGCATGACCATATCTAAATATTTCATATCATTCAGAACATTGTAAGATATAGTTTCATCATTTTTCTCAAACGCATTGTCTATTTCTTCATGTATATTTTGAAGGATGTCTGGATTTCTTCCGAGCTCCAATAATGTGGTAAACATGGAGGTTGCGGTAGGTTCAACACCTGCTAAGAAAAAGAAAAATGCTTGGGCCGCTAACAGTTCATCAGTAGGTTCCATTTCGAAGCCTGTGTCGTGGTCTTTTAATTTCCCATTTTGTTGAAGTGACACGCAAATGTCAGCAAAATCGTGTTTTTTAACATTCTCCTGCTCACGTTGTCTGAGCACCTTTTTGATTGCGCTAACAAAAAATTTTTCATGAGTATTAAACAGCTTTAGTTTTAAAAATTGAAATAACGGCAAACACAAGTTACCTATAGCAAACTGCAAGCTTTTGACTGGTGTGAGTTGTAAGGCATCTCGAGCCATTTTCAAGAACGGTGAATCAAAAACAGATTTTGTACTTATTCCAAAAACTGCACCACCCAATGCTGCGCTACAAAACGTAGATAAAGTATCAAATACATTACCCTTCCGTATCTCGGGATGTTTTTTCAAATGACTCACAAAGTCCTGCGCACTCTTATCTATAATATAAAACATTGATTTCAGTTTTGCATCCGTGAACAGTGGAGTCATACTTTTCCGCATAATCTTCCATTTTGCACCGTTCAAAAATAATATGTTCTGTCCTAAAACATCACACTCGTTGGCTTCGATGCCTCTGTGACTGAATGAATTGAAGTCTTTCATCAAAACACGCTGCACATTTTCTGGATCCAACACGTATATACTAGGTGCATAGAGTGCGCCGAGGCCGACAGCTGGCTCGTTTGGATATTTCTTGTAAACATGGTGAAGATTTTCAAACAGTGGACGGTCTTTTGTTAAAAATTCCCAAAACACCCCCATAATCCTGTTCTCTGGGTAGAATGTAACACCTCGTTTTTTCCAATAAATTTCATTAGATTTTCCATAGAAATAGATCAATAAAACTAACACTAATAATAATAGTAAAAACAACATTGTAGTTAAACGAGCCCCGTGACTTTCAACTCAACTCGATTAAAATAAAAGCGGCAATTCATGTATTATACGTATAAAACTAAATAGATATATCAGATAAAGTACAATAATGCTTTGCGTTTAAAACATATGTCGCAAATGTGTGAATGTAAATTTTTTTAGGGTCTAAAGAAGGCAAAAGAGCTGCGGGCACCTGATTGTAAGTGACACCGCTACCCACGACATCGGCAAAACTAGGAGTTTTGCAGATGCGTTGTCAACTTTTTAAAAGAATAAAAGGAAAATGAAAATTGCTTAGGATATACAAAGACTACAAGGAGTAGAGAAGGATAGGGGAGGGGGATGGGCTCAGGATCACGCTTTGCCCAATTCGACTCCGGGAAAGGAGGAAACTTACAACCTTATAAATGTATAATCATATTTAAATATTTTACTAATCGCCTCCGTGGTCTAGTGGTCACAATTGCTGACTCTTACGCGGAAGTCCTGGGTTTGAACCCCGGGTCGGTCATATCTTGAAAATTGTTTTCTCAGATTTTCTAAGATTTCCAAAACATATTCTAAGATTTTCCGGGACTGGAAGGGATCCCGATTGGAAATAGGTTGGCCACCTGTTGTAGTGTGTAAGATATGGATAAGCATACTCTCGTAACATCAATATATAAATGTGTGTTTAGTTAATAAAGGTTCAGTTATAATCCCGCAGTCAGAGCGTTTCATTCGATCTCCAATACCAACCTTACATGGCGACCCTGCCATGTGTGGTATGTGGCGTCGGGTTGCACGCTAGTGTCACTTACTTACTTTGGACTTTGACTCGTGCGCAATTGAACAATGGTTAACGAACATTTTTCCATATTTTTCTTTCATAATGTGTAACTCTAATACTCCGAAAAAAGAAGAAGTAACAATTAACCAGAATGGTATCGGCACTTCGAATTCGGCCAATACTGAACAAATGCAATTTCATTTATCGGCAATCAGTATTGTGATGATGACAATTTTGGCGTTGTTGCTGCTGTTGGCCCTGTATTTTGTTTACAAGAGCTATAGGAATTGCCACCGTACGTGGATAAATGACCAGATTGTGCGTCAAACGTTGAGAAGGTCGTTTGCCTGGCGAGGTCATAGGGAACGAGAGACTACTGCTCCATGTGCGACGTGCGGCATGCGCTGTACTTCCTGTGGTACCAGCTGTTCCACGTGTACGCCTGTATTGCCTACAGCCAACTTCTCGTCGAAACAAAGTGCGTCCTAATTATTGCGAAGTGTGAAAAAAAAACTATAGTGTTGTGTGCCTATGCGTATCGAATCGAGTGCGTAAAAATGAAGATCTGTGTTGAACAATGGTAATTGGTTGAAGGTTATATTTTATTTTTATTTAGATCGTAAGAATGAATAGTTTTGTAATATTTTTAAATTATGTCTCATGAGCTCAATGATGCATATGACAGATTGAAAGCAATTAAAGAAAACTTATTCAAATTGAGCTACGAAAAACGAACGCCAGATCATTTAAACAATAAGTTCAAGGAAGCTTCTGTTATTTACTATAGTTGTTCTAGAATAGATGAAACTCTATATAGTAGCCAGAGTTTATTACTAATTAAGTCTTATAGTGATAAGATTAATGAATTATTTTGTCAAATTAAAGAATTTTGCCATAAATTACACGTCCGTGTAACCCCTAAGGATTGTGAAACATTTGGCTCAACATCTAGTGACCAAATGGAGTCCAAAATGGTGTTTAACTTAAAGACTGCTTTGAGTTTATTACCACTCATGACTAAGGATGAAGAATCGGTTCGTTTATTAATTGATGGCATCGAGTACTACAGTTCTACATTAAAAAATGAGTCATGTAAATTAGAACTGATAAATTTTGTTATTAAAAATCGTCTTTCATATACGGCTAAATTAAAGCTTAAACCTAGTTATGAAACTGTAGACGCGTTGTTGTCTGATATGCGTACCATTCTTCTACCGAAAAAGAGTTCTGTCGCTCTACAGAATAAACTTCGTACTTTGCGACAAGACCAAAGGTCAATTGATGATTACGGCAGAGAGATAAACGAAATATTTATGGACTTATCTATAGCGCAAGCTGGCGGCAAATCCGAAAATTTAAAAATTTTGCAACCGTTAAACGAAAGAGAAGCTATTAAGCGATTTGCCGACGGATTGCGAAATAGAAGGGTCAGTACAATAATAGCTGCTCAGAAATTTGACAGTTTAACTGATGCTATACAAGCGGCAATCGATGAGGAGACGATCTCTATACCATCAGCGTCTGGAGATATTTTAAGTTTTTCTAAAAAAAATCGCTATGGTTTTTTTCAAGGTCCATATAAGGGGAGTAATTTTAATGCAGGATTCAGAGGCCAGTCCCGAGGTGCATCTTGGCATAACAGAGCACCAAACCACCGTGGTAATTCTTTCCACCGTGGACATGGGCGTGGTTTCCAAAATTATAATCGAGGTCAGCCTAGGAGAGGTATGTACTCTACTCATACTTTTAATAACAGGTACCGTAGGGTCCAGGGTCAGCAAGGACCACGACGTAATGCAGTTATGCATGTTCTAAATGATGAGTCTGCCAAAACCGAGGAAAGTTCAAAATTTTTTCGTGAATAATGATATTATATGCGCAAGTAATAGTGCTTGTTGCATTAATTTTTACATAGATAGATATAATTATTCATTTTTAATCGACACAGGCGCTACTATTTGTGCTATAAAATATAAACATGTAATTGAGCTAAACATTCCGATCCATAAAGAAATTATGAAGATAAGCGGAATCGGCGGTACAATAGAAGCAATCGGATATGTTTATTTAACGCTTAGCAACTGTTATGATACACCGGGACACGTGTTTAAAAATAGGTTTTATGTTTTTAATTCCTTACCTTGTAAAGCACATGCTATCTTAGGACAGGATTTTCTAACGAAATACAAAGCTGTAGTGGATCTTAACTGTTTAACTTTAACGCTAAATAATAATTTAAATGAGAATATTATATTACCTCTAAAAAATTATTGTCATGGCTTTACTTTGCCACCAAGATCCGAATCAGTACATTATATTTCAACTAATATTACAGAGGAATGTATTGTTTGTTCGTCCGAAGTGCAGGAAGGAATATTTATTGCAAGCGTATTAGTTACGCCTTTAGACGGCATGATACCTATTTTGATTTTAAATACGAGTGAAAACGAGGTTCACCTTGATAATATCCAACCGCTATTTCAGAATATTAATGACTATAACATATGTAAATTTGAGAAATGTCAAAACTTGGATGCGGTTCGCATAAAAAAATTATTTAGCTTATTAAATTTAAAACATTTGAATAATGAAGAACAAATAACAATTGAAAATGTTTGTGCAAAATTTTCGGATATATTTTTATTGCCTGGTGACAAATTAACTACAACTAATATTTTTAAACATCATATTAGTTTGAAACCGAACGTTCAACCAGTATTTAGTAAACCCTATAGAATTCCATACTCACAAAAACGCGAAGTAAATGAGCAAATTAGTAAAATGTTACAAAATGGTATAATTGAGCCATGTCAATCAGAATGGTCAAGTCCTTTGCTATTAGTTCCGAAAAAACTAGATAGTTCTGGCAATAAAAAATGGCGTTTAGTAATCGATTATAGAAAACTAAATAACTGCATACAAGACGACAAATTCCCACTTCCGAATATTACCGAAATTTTGGATTCTCTTTCGGGGTCTGTATATTTTTCTACCCTAGATTTATCTAATGGTTATTATCAATGTGACCTTGATCCAGAAAGCCGAAATTATACAGCATTTACTTCTAGTCAGTATAAAGTGTCAGATAATAGCGAAACTGATGAAAAATGTACAGCATCCGCGTCAGGTCAGTACCAAATGACTAGAATGCCGATGGGGTTGAAAACAAGCCCTAACGCTTTCGCAAAACTGATGACTGTTGCTATGTCGGGGTTGACATACGAGAAATGTCTCGTATATTTGGATGACCTTGTAGTATTTGGGAAAAATTTGGCACATGCTACTAAAAATCTTATAGATGTTTTTACTAGATTACGTCAAGTAAACCTAAAGTTGAATCCTAATAAATGTGACTTTTTGAAAAAGGAGATTTTATACCTAGGACATGTCATATCGGGTGATGGTGTACTTCCCGATCCAAAAAAAATTCAGGTGTTAAGTAGTTGGCCAGTTCCAAAAAATATAGAAGAGGTAACCAGATTTGTAGCTTTTGCTAACTATTACCGTAAATTTATAAGAAATTTTGCAAATATAGCTAACCCTTTGACTCAGTTAACAAAGAAAAATATTCCTTTCGTATGGGATCATAAATGTCAAACCGCATTTTCTACGTTAAAAACTATAATCTCATCCCCTCCTGTACTTGAGTATCCTAATTTTTCAACAGGTCATAAATTTATTTTACAAACTGACGCTTCACAACATTCATTGGGTGCAGTATTATGTAACTTTAATGGGAAACCGATAGCGTTTGCAAGTCGGAATTTAAATAAGGCGGAACGAAACTATCCTACAGTGGAAAAGGAACTGTTAGCGATAGTATGGGGTGTTAAACATTTTCGTCCATATTTATATGGTAGAACTTTTGTCATCGAAACCGATCATAAACCTCTTATATATTTATTTGGAATGCGAGACCCATCTAGTCGTTTAATGAAATTTAGACTTTTACTCGAGGAATACGATTTTGAAGTGTTATATATAAAGGGATCAACAAATATTCCAGCTGATACAATGTCACGATTACCCATTACATCGAATGATTTAAAATCTATGCATAATAGTATTATTAATGTGATGACGCGTTCGCGATACAAGAAAGTACTCAAGTCTCAGAGTTCTCGGAATGCTGTGTCTTCTACTGACGACAGGCCTGATCAACCAAGAGTTGTAGAAATTCACAGTAAACCGACAATATCTGTAGAACTTAAATTTATTGACTATAATAAATTAAATACCCTACGTAGGTTAAAAGAAATTGAATTAGAGAATAAAATATTTTGTTATTCATCATTAAGAATGACTTTATTTATAAATCCAGTTTGCCAATCACAACTGACGCCAAGCGCTTTTGCGAGGGAACTGAGAATTTTTTGTAAGAAAATAAACGTGCACGAATTAATTTTTATAAGAAATAAATATTACGATGATTTTATTAAAAAGCTGTTAACAGAAATAAAGTCTTACTCGAATTGGAGCGGTCCGCGTTTATGTATCTTAAATGATATAAAAACAATTCGTGATAAAGATGAACGAAAAGTAATATTGAATGATTTTCATCTTTTACCAACTAGTGGCCATGCTGGTATAAGAAGAATGTATAATAACATCAAACAGTATTACTTTTGGCCAGGTCTTGAAAGAGATGTAACCGAGTTTATAAGAAAGTGCGATAAGTGCCAAAAACAAAAGCATAATTTTCATTATATTCGGGAGCCGTTAGTCGTTACCACCACTGCCAATACGGCGATGGAAAAGGTTTTTTTGGACGTAGTAGGCCCATTAGATAGAGACAATTACAACCACTCATATATTTTAACTATTCAATGCGAGCTAAGTAAATACGTAGAAGCGTATCCTATGATGTCTAAAAGCTCAGAAGAGATATCAAAAAATTTTGTAAATAACTTTATACTCCGATACGGTATTCCAGATCGTATAGCAACTGATAGAGGTACTGAATTTTTGTCATCTGTTTTCAGAGATACATGTAAATTACTTAATATAACTAGTTTGAACTCTACCGCTTACCACCATGAGTCAATAGGTTCACTTGAAAATACACACAAACAATTAGGTAACTATCTACGAATTCAAACTAATAATAATTCGGAGTCATGGAGTACATGGCTACCCTTTTGGTGTTTCGCGTATAACACATCCGTTCATACAGCTACAAAATTTACACCATTCGAACTAGTTTTTGGTAAAAAATGTAATATACCATCCAATTTAATTCAGAATAAAATAGATCCTCTCTATAACTATGACAATTACCCGTTAGAATTAAAATTTAGGCTACAAACATCGCATAAAGAAGCTTATCATAATTTATTACAAAGTAAATTACTTAGAAAACAAAAATATGATGTAAGTTCGCATCCCATTACATATAAGCCGAACGACTTGATACTAGTGAAAAATGAAACTGGTAACAAATTCCAAGGAATTTATAATGGTCCGTACTTAGTAATAAAAGACATTACGCCAAATGTTGAGATAATGAGAGATAACGGAAAAATCGATTTAGTACATAAGAATAGAACTAAGCTATATTATTCATAGTTATATTCAATATAGTTATACACGATATATTATGAAATAAATTTTATAATAAATATTTTATACACTTGTATACAAAATATGTATACCTATTTTTTATACATTTTGTATTGTCTTGTGTACTCTTTTATACTTATGTTACTCTTTTATACATACTTGTGTTGCGTTTATATGCTATCATTGTTACTGTTAGTTAAGATTTATAAATGTTTGAATTTTTCAACATGTTTAAATGTTATATGATCATGTTTAAATGTAATCAATATAATTATTGTAATCAATAATAATTAACTATTCTTAGATAAAATAATGTAAACAATTATTTTATTTTTCCTTTCGGGGAAGGTGTAGTGTGTAAGATATGGATAAGCATACTCTCGTAAAATCAATATATAAATGTGTGTTTAGTTAATAAAGGTTCAGTTATAATCCCGCAGTCAGAGCGTTTCATTCGATCTCCTATACCAACCTTACAACTGATATCTCCGACCTGTGATTTGATCTCCGACATGAGTTAACATTTTTGTGACTATACATCTGAGTGTTCTTTCATATATTCAGTATTTATTTATGTATTTTTGTGTACAAGTATCGGTGCCTCATATATATAACACAGGCAAAAAGCCTACTTTAGTATTAGTTCAATTTATTAATTTTTTTATGGCTAAAGAAGACAAACGAGCTACAGGCAACTGATGGTAAGTGACACCGTTACCCAAGACATCCTTAGAACCAAGTCTTGCAGATGCGTTGCCAACTATTTAAAAGCATCACCTGCTCACTAACCGAAACACAACAAAAGTTGTTTCACGACTGTCTTCTGCAAGCGGGTGGTAACGACCCAGGACAGTGCGGGTCGACCCAATTCGACTCCGGGAAAGGAGTAGCACCTACAAAATGTACTATATGTACCAACAAAAAACACTATAACTAAGGTATATAATATGCTTAAAAAACATGTTCACATCTTAATTCACATGTAATTAAATCGCCACTCCTTTACTACTAATTAACTAATAATTAAAAAAGAATATAGAACTAAAACATCAAGCAACAATAAAATAAATGACTGATAACTATATTTATAATATATAAAATAATATTAAAGCGAAAAAAATTATTGTAAATATTGATCTTTTTTTACACAAATATATGTTTAATAATTAAATATATAATTTTATTTACAATCAACAGAAATTTATATTTATTTTATAGACCTATAGAAAGTGTTGGAAAATTATTCATTCATTTTTTATTGCAGTTAATTTTGTTAAAAAAATCCTACACATTTTAATTCTCCTACGCTTAAATCGTGTATTTTTTTATTTACGATTTGTCCCTATATTATCCAGAATTAAATTTTTATTTTCATAAGAAACAATTAATTAATATATTTAATTATTAAACATATATTTGTGTGAAAAAATATCAATATTTACAATAATGTTTTGGCTTTAATATTATTTTATATATTATAAATTTTATAAACTTTACTTTATTATTTATTTACTACACATTTTAGTTCTCGTACGCTTAAATGGTGTATTTTTTTATTTATGATCTGTCCCTATGTTATCTAGAATTATATTTTTATTATCATAAGAAACAATTACATATTAAACTGCTTTTTGTTTAAACACATGGGAAAGTTATGCTTTTCTACAAGAGTAATGTACTGTTGTCAATGTTGCTGACAGATTTAGTCAACCTGTAATGAACGGAAACTTCCCGCCATGCCAATGTATAGACTATCTAAGTCGCTTCTTATTCGGAGTGTCTCGTCTGTTGTGGCTAAACTCAGTTCCTCTAAGCATTTCATATGTTCTTCAGATGACAAGATTCCATACCACATTTCTGTAATAATAAATCAAGTTTAAAGATAAATAAATGTAAAGCCAGTTTTAGTATTTTTTTTTATAGTGCAAGGAGGCAAACGAGCCACAGGCACCTGATGGGAAGTGACACCGCTACTAACGAAATCCGCAGAATCAAGTCTTGCAGATGCATTGCCAACTTTTAAAGGATTAATAGGAAAACGAGAATTAGATAGGATATACAAGGATTTTAAACTTAAACCGTCGCGTATCACTAACATTTTCACTATTTTCGGGTCATTGAAGATGTATTCTTGTGTAATTGCCAATATTTCGATTCAGTTGCATGGATCGTGGTCACGGCAAAATTTGGCAATTACACAAAAATATATCGACAGTGACCCGTGAATAGTGAAAATGATAGTCGTAGATATTTTTTTAGCGTACAATTTAAAAATACACGTTAGACTACCCGCTATTGCAAATACAGACATAAAGGTATATATATTTTTGTTCCAGCCACGTTTGACCAGGCGTTGTCTGCCCAGATACAGCTGGGCATCTCCGTGGTGTCGGCCATGACGGTGTTGTACTTGCCCTTCTTGATTCTGTTCAGCCTGCGTCAAGTCTGCATTGTCAGTTTCTCCCTTTACTGCATTAAGATAGCCATTGTTGTATTGGTCATGAAGAGGAATAATTACTATTCTGTTAAAACAAACTTAATGTTAAATGTAAGTAAAACGAAAAAAAAATAGTACAAGTAAATAAAATGTTCGTTTGCTATAATCATGTTGAATGTGCACATAAACATGATCCCGTGTACAAACCCATGTCTCTACACTTTTCAAAATAACAATAATGTAAACATAACAATATTTTACAGTAGGCTTCTATAGACTGGTGTTGATGAACTAGGTTGGTACATCTGATTAGACTGCGGATAGGAGTACCACCTACCATCTCAACGGCGTTCTGTAGACACACGCGATCAATATTATCAAAACGAGGATGTAACCGATCACAATCAATATCGTGTTTTATCAAGATTGAATTCAACTATGTACCAACTATGAATGTATACATACGTACTTAACTTTGAGTTAAATTATAAACGCCTAGCTAAATCGTACGAGCAAGCCTGCAAATAATAAACATGTATCTTTTAGCTGTCTTTACACATTTCTCACAGAAATTATAACAAAGCACCTGATAGCTTCTCGTGCGTGTGTTAAGAAGAGTCACATCTTCCCAATACGGCTACCAGTGAAATACGGGAAATACGGCTATGTGGCATCACAACGCGGCCGTATGGTTTAGTTGTGAATATTTTACAAAGGCACCTCTGCTAATTCCAAAAGTAAGCGTAAAGATACTTTCTTAGGGCGTCGTTATGCACAGTTCATTAACTTGATAGCTGTAGACTTTTGTTTCCGAATGTCATTTGTGGTGTTCGTGGTATAAAGTTTGTTCTTGGACTTAGTCCGTCTTGATGGAATTTTAATAACCGCTGTATGGATTACAATCAAAATCACTTTATAATTTTTGCTATTGTTCTTAATAATTATTTTCATTATTTGAAATAAAACAAACATTAAAGTAAAAAATATAACAATTCATTATAACTACAATAAGGTCACCGTATATATTTCATTTTCGAGTGAGAGTAGTTTTTTATTACCTTAATGGCATGGTGGTTGCGGAGTATCGCTTGGATCCTAGAGATTCATTTTTTAAAACACAAACAATTGCATAGTTAACAAGATTATGTGTAGTTTCGCTAGAAATTCCAGTAATTTTATCATAAATACTACTTAAATACTACGTTGAGATGTAGATTATAATTGTAAATGTCAATTTTCCTGGCCAGTGGAATATATATATACATATATATATATATATATAATTAACGAAACACGGTGCTATAATGTGACAGGTGTACACAGGTACTATGTGTTTATAGCTAAATCGAAATCCAATTCAATCTTTAAGGTGGAAAAAATGCAAACTATCGGGTCAAGCAGTATATATATTGCTTGCCTCTTGTACATATAATGTTATAATTACTTTTAAACTTACGATACATGACTTATATAATAATATATTCGGGTATTATCACGATAATGCTTACTGTTTGGTTTGCTCGACGTTTCAACCATATTGCACCAGCCGCGGTCACAAGGGGAGAACCTGGTTAAAACGGCAAGCCAAACTAAAATTAAGCATGGTGGCATTAATACCCGAATATATTAGTATATAATGTTGTATTTCTAGGTATACGCTGAGCATCAAATTATTTAGCTTAGTCACCGACGGAAGGAGATAGAGGAAGTCCGATGCTTTTTTGGCGTCGAAAACCGTGCTGTTTATCTACGTATAGTTGGTGTTTATTTTATACTTTTGCAATGTACAATACTTAACAAGTTTCTTTATCTCTTTATGCTGTATATATTTACTTAGTTTTATCTTCCTTGAAGAACTAAAGAATAAAGAATAGAGGTGTATTTATATTACCGGTGGTTGGTCCTCTTCTATCCTACAGTCGAATTGGGCGCACGTTCTAAGTCGTTATTACCTACTAGCAGAATATTGCCTTGAAACAACTTCTGTAGTGTTTCGGTGATGAGCTGGAGCTTTAGATTCCATCCCTCCAACCTTATTCTTTCCCATCCTTTTTATTGTTTCTTGTGCTTAATTTACATGTTCGTATTAATGTTTTAAAAAGTTGGCTATATATCAACAAGATTGCTGGTATTGCAGATGTCATAGTTAGCGGTGTCACTTACCATTAGGTGCTTACAGCACGTTTTCCTTAGTTCTAACAAAAAAAAGTAATTCTCGTTTAACCTAAGAAATGACGTCCCAATCCGTCAAAAGCACTTAACCTCAAACAAATCACGTTTTTTTCAGTATCATAAACAAGCATTTTTACAAATATCCAACTTAAAAATCGAATTTAGTACTTCCACATTTACACGTCTCAATTGCACTCTTTTAGTACAGATACATATTTGCGTTTAGTAACTTTATGGGCATCAACAGAATTTTCACACCACGCAAGTTGTCTAATCATCTTCTAACAAATAATTGAAAAAGTTGGTTAGTTACACACAAACTCACCCACATGTCAAGTCATTACAAAACTTGTAAGCATTTATTTCGCGGTACGTATTAAAATTTGGGAAAAAAATCCTGACTTGACGAAAAGTTCGTTTTTAGTCTCTGGTACGAGCGAAAAGTGATCGATTCTCTCCCGGAAAGACGACACTAATGCGCTTGCACCTATCTATCTCACTTTATCTCCTGGTAACTTAGCAACAGTATGTTTGGGGAAACCTAGCAACCGTATGTTTATCAAAGCGTTTATGACAAGAAGATACACGAAACGTAAATTTTTTATTGTGTATCTTCACGCCCATATATCCCCAACAGAGGGCGCGGCAGAAGTGCACTTCGAAGTCTTTACACTTCCGAAACACACTCATTTGTATAGTTTTAATACGTATGTATTATATATATTTATACGCTGTGATAGGTAGCCAACCCATCGCCACTCGGGATCCCTTCCAGTCCGGACAAATCTAAAAAAACAATTTTCTATGATCGACCCGGGGATCGAACCTAGGACCTCCGCGTAAAAGTCAACGCTTGTAACCACTAGACTACGAAGGGATTTTTTTATGAATCTTAAAAAACTCCTAATTACAATAGAAAATGAATTCAGATAACTCTAAGAAATTTAGAACAAGAATGACATGTTATTACGAACGACACCTTTTCTTCATAAGAAGGATGGTGTCGAACTAAAAGTGAAATTTTCACCTAAATTTCTTAGAGTTATCTGAAT
>DVZZ01000007.1:0-14984 GCA_018237845.1 Euselasia chrysippe | reverse complement strand
CAACACATACATACATATCATCACGCGAGATCCTTTACTGGGTAAGCAGAGAGAACCGACACGACACAGCATATCGCACTACACCGCCGTAACTATATCAAATACCTACTCTTGTACTACGACTCTTGTTCTAATATGACACAACACATACATACATATCATCACGCGAGATCCTTTACTGGGTAAGCAGAGAGAACCGACACGACACAGCATATCGCCAACTTATCCAAAATCGTGCAATGCGGCTTACCAATTTTTCACTTCAAAAACTAATCAAATTATCGTCAACGATGTTCAAAATCATAATTTTTACAAGTTCTAATGTCAGCAACGGAATAAAAGTTTAATGCTGAATATTCCTATAGACAAGTCAAAATAAGTGTTAAAACCGTCGCTTACGTCAAAAAACAGGGACGCCTTTTATTTTTCTCTGTCGTTGAAGAAAGGTTAAAGTGCAAACATTTGACTTAACATTTAAAGGCCTAGATTGAAATTCAAGATCTTAACAGTATGTGGGTTCGCTTCATAGTTCGGATATTTTTCAAATCAGCTTTTAATTTTTCGAAAGAAGTGTTTTGTCTGGTTTCGATAATCGTGACATCTCCCGACGGGCAGTGAGTTAGCTACCAACCACACATAGGACGTGTTTTCGTTGGCTATTCGTGAATACTTTTATAAATTGTACAACTTAGATCACATCTACCTACCCTTTATCTGAAAAAAAAAGCTTGAAGATATATTTTTGCATCAGGTTTTTTTATGGTAGGAAGAAGTAAATTGAGGAACGGGGCACCTGATGGTCAGTGACACCAACAACATCTGCGATACCTAGAGTCTTGCAGATGCGTTGCTTTTTTTTAATAAAAGTTAATAAGAAAGTGAAGAATTGGATAAAATCAATGATAAAAGGAGCAGGAAAGGAAGAATAGAGAAGGGATCACTGCTCACTGCCGAAACACAACAAAAATATTTCACGGCAGTCATCTACTATCTGATGACAACTACCACGTTATATCAGAAATCATATAGCTTTGAACAAACCTAAATAGGTATTGTCTGGGAAATGTTCCTAGACCAAGAATAATGTTGGCGCCGTAACTTGAAACATGCACGGTCGGCAAACGAACAAGTCACCTGAAACTTTAGGAGTAGCTTTGTCCAAAACACATGATCCGCTGACACTCGAGAACTTCATTTACATAGATAATGCAAATTATCTTTAGACACACTTTTGCATTAAAATTACACCGAGATTCGATTTCTTTCAAATTCTAATTAGTTAACTATCTCATCGTATTAAGATCCCATCGCATGGATTGAAATATACATGTTATACATTGTATTAACAGTTACATATCAAATTAAAGTTATTTTTTACTAGTATATATACACAAGGTTTCCTAAAAATAGAGGTTGCAAACAGGAGTTTAGTATTGTTAAAAATTTGTAAAATAAGTCGCTCGAATAAGTAGATATAGAAAAAAACACAACAAATAAAGATTACTGGACAAATTACGGAAATTGTAATAAATACAAATATAATATAAAGAAAAAATAATAAAAACACATATAAGTGTTAGCGCTGAGTTCTACCCGCAGAAATAATACAGTTGCATACAGGTATGTTTACTATGACGATTACAAGACACACGTGTCCAGACCAGGGGTAATACCTAAGATCAATAATCACTTCACCAACAAGTCATCGAACCGAATGATAATTTTTATAAATAATTGAACGTTTAATAATTAAATGTTTAAATAAATTTACTCAACTACCTTACCAACCGTATATCGTAAAACCATTTCCCAGGTAAGGTAGACCTTTTACTACATACCTCGTTTAAATCAATCGTTTGTTATTCGACGGAGGAGCAAGGAGTCTTCGACATCGACGGCAATGTATAAGGCGAGTTATTAATGTACAAGAGGCACAGTAGGTTTGTGTTGTTCGAGATACTCGGTATTCGGTTTCCTCAGCTTGCCCCGGGGTGTGTCGTAGTGTTATGCATCAATAGAACGTCAGGTCAGTTATAATTTATATCTGTCTTGATTTTGTTATTGATGGTTAACTAATCAAAAGACTTGGACACTCATGATGTTACAGCCGTTATGCTACCTGTGATGTGGTCATTGTGAATGTTTTTAAAGAAAAAACAGAAAAAAGGCTTACCTGATGCTAAGTAATAAACGCCCATGGGCATCAGTAACATCTGGCTCGTGCAGGTCCGATGCCAACCTTAAAAAAAAACTTCTATTATTAAAAATTCCTACTTCCATTTTTAATCACTCATAATGTTTGTTTCTCTGATATAGTTACAACTTATTTGTAAAAAAATAATTATCAACGTGAGTCAGTTTCCAGGCGGCGTACAGAATTACAACTACATATTTATATATTATGGATCAACTACGGATAATACATCTGACATTCTTCATTATCTTCGCTACAATTAAAATAGACATTTACCCAGTTATGGTTAACACTTTCTTTCAAATCTGTGTACAAGACCAAAATGCTAAATTTAATAAAATCAAACATATTGATACTAGATCCAACAAAACCAAAATAAACTTGCGACATATCCCCCTTCCTCGAGGTAATACTTCCAACTCTTATTTCAAATTCCAAAATTCCAATCCAATCACCAACCTGGGTAGTGACCGTTCATCTGCAGAAGACTGTCGTGAATAACTTAATAGAGCGGAAGTAATCAGCAGATTTAGCGCACCTCCCTTGAGCCCATTTAAATCACTAATCTACCCTTCCAGTTTTTTACAAATCCTTCAAGTTGTTAGTGGCATATAAAATGTACACCTCGTCGATGGCCGACAGATATTCCATCTATTAGCCAGATTACGAGCTTGTTTCTAAAAAAACTTTTGGCATAAATGGCATGTTTAGCAGTAATCTCTATCAAAAATTCTATATCAGTTCCCCAACTCTGTTCTCTAACAACGAGCAGATTGGGGGTTCCATTGCAAAATCAATCTAACGTTTCGTAATTCTGAATTTTTAACTTCCGAAATAGGTAACTGTCTTTCTGTCAAGATCAGTCGGGGATTCGCAAAGATAAGTTCATATGTGTAATTTTTAAATAACACTGTCGGACAAAGTTAGCATAGCAAGTAATATTATATATTTTTTAATATTATGGGATAAACTAAATAAATTGATTATATTGATATGATAGTAATATGTATATCCCAAACCCACATTTATGCTGTTAGCAAAGATGTTTAGCCTCTCGGTCAACAGACCGGCCTACACAGGTTTAGTGGAGCAATATTGCGCAATTAATGGAGCAATAAAACGTAGTAACTGGAATAATATCACTAGGTTTTTCTGCGTAACTGTGATCAACACGTTCTGATTAACAAAATCTACCAAAGCTTCTCTGTTGGTAGGTAGGTAACAATTTTCATCGTCTGTGCAAGGATATCTTAAAAGCGTGATACACATGATATTTACCAAACTCAGATAATTCCAAAGTTATTCAAATGTATTTTTATATAGTGTATTCACTCCAAATAATTCAGACGTCTAGACGGGACCGCCTTTAGCGGAGTCTAGACGGGCCGCGACCCTCCTCTCACGCTACTTGAATGTTCACTTACCGCTGAGCCAATTATAAACACAATTATATTGCGGTTCGAGTAAATCCGATACGGTCTACTGGCCGTAAGTGTTCGCAAGCGAGTGACCCTAAGTTTGATTACTAGGTTATATCTTACACTCATGTTCTGGAAAGAAATTTATCTGATTAGAATTTAATTCCGATTAATAGGTTTAGTTTGGTACTTTTCAAAATTTACACTTGTAAATATATCGCTACCTACCCTTTCTTGAGAATATGTGGATGTCAAATAAATTAAAAACAATAAATTAAAAAAATACATTAAAGTCATATAAGGCGACATCGTGTTCTAGGAGTGAATTTAAATGCTAGGCAGCATACTCAGATGAACTTATTAAATGGTCAGCTACATTCATGAGAAAACTAGCCAAATATGCTTCATAAAAGCACGAATATATAAAAAAAAAATGTTCCATTTTTTTTATGGCGAGAGAAGGCAAACGACATCCGCAGAAGCAAGTCTAGCAGATGTGTTGCCAACTTTTAAAAGATTAATCGGAACACGAGAATTGGGTAGGAGATACAAGGAGTAGGGAAGGATAGGGGAGGGAGGATGGGCGCTGGATCACCTGCTCACTAACCGAAAAACAACGAGGGTTGTTCCACGGCAATCTTCTGCAGGCGGCAGGTGGTAACGAGCCAGGACGATGCGCCCAATTCGACTCCGGAAAAGGAGTAGCACCTACCACCTTAAGTCCCATACTATGACCTGTTGCGAGCCTATCGTCAATCGATATATTTTCCAATCTAACGCTAATTATTTCTTTCTAAACTTCAAACTTAATGTACTCTTAATACAGATACAGGCATAAATCGAATAATCTCATTCACCAACATTTGCATATTAAATATATTTTAGTAATTATATATGTATTTGTATGTATTAGTCTCGCTGACTAATAATGCCCATAATACAAGTGAAACGCTTAATTTGGGGTTAGTTAATTTGTGTGATTTGTCCAAGAATATTTATTTATTTTTTAATA
This sequence comes from Euselasia chrysippe, assembly GCA_018237845.1. Lineage (NCBI taxonomy): Eukaryota > Metazoa > Arthropoda > Insecta > Lepidoptera > Riodinidae > Euselasia > Euselasia chrysippe. The sequence goes on along the minus strand of DVZZ01000007.1, from coordinate 10,360 downwards.
TTCGCCTTGACAAATGTGAAGACCGCAATTGCATTCGTATTCGCGAATATTCGCCATTTTTCAGATTCGTATTCGTCTCTTGAGATCAAACAAAAAGGCAAATCAACTAATATCGATGTCTCGCCGCTTGCCGCATTGGGCCGGCACAGCCGGGTATGAATTACTATTATTTTGTATGACAACAACGTGAAGTAACACGTGCGGTGTCGCGTTTCACCGGATTTGCGAGAATGGGCAACCTGGAGACTGCTCATGTTAGAGCAGACAACGTGCCTGTAAGACTTCTGGTTTTGCGAATCTAGTTGGCGGTGTCGCTCCCCATCGAGTAGGTGTTGCCTCCTTTTATCCACAAATCGGTGCATATTAGTAACAGCACCGCGAGTAACGTAGGAACTAGTTCCGGTGTAGCCGCCGAGAGCGGCCCGCAGGTCGTTACTCGTGCTCGGCGAGGCGCGCGACGCCGCAAGACACTCCGCCGCTTCGTTAGTTCCGCATTATTGCCGCGCAACTGTTATGTTCTTTGCTCATCACGCCACCATTTCGGTTTACCGTTTTTATTTTATTATAAAAATCAGATCGCCGCCGTTTATCGCGAGAAGGTTAACTTTTGTCACTGTTTCTGGTATCTAGAATAATTGAGCACTACATTTGGTGCGTTGTTATTTTTCGTGCTTATTTGGAACAGTAGGCGTTTGAGTTAACCTTACCTTAAGGTAAAACATTTGTAAAACCAGGAGTCTTGCAGAGGCGTCCCCAACTTTTTAAAGAATCGAAAAGAAATCGAAAAATGGAAAGAATAAGTGATACACGGAGCAGGAAAGGATAGGGAAGGGCGGATGATATGGATTTCTGCTCAATACCGAAGTACAACAGAAGTTGTTGTTCGGCAGTCTTGTATAGAAGGGTGGTAAGGACGCTGCGCTCAATTTGTCTCCTGTAAGTATTCTTCTATGTAAAGTCGCCTGGGATCCACTATCAAGTCCACTATCAGACATATCTTGCATTCGTGCTAGGATGAGAATTAGAGGGAATAAATAGGGATAGGTTCAGAAACACCTGCTTATTATTGAAACGTAACAAAATATTTTTTTATAAACACTTTTTCGAAACGAATTTCTAGGGGTCATTAGATTGTTTCATGTGTAATTTCAACCATATCACGTTTACTTACAGCTGAACATAGCCTTTCATAACCCCAACAATGAGTATCTTTACTCGTTTGGACTGTAATTCGCTACACCTCGGCGACCGTCCAATGTGTAGGTGACCATATATGTATTAGTACCCTATGACCTCCTCAGCCAAGCACGGCTCAACAATTTGCTGACGGTAGGTGTTGTAAAAGCATAACCTAGATAAGTAGTATCAAATAATACATTAGTACCGGTCGCTTCTGTGGTCAAGTGGTCAGATTGTTCGGTATTGGAACGGGTCCTGATTGGCGATGCGCTACCTACCTTTTTTATGGTAGAAAAAAGGAAAACGATTTGCAGGCACTTGATGGTAAGTGACTTCGCTATCCAGGACCATGCAAAACCAGGAGTCTTGCAGAAGCGTGCCCAACTTTTTAAAGGATTAATAGGAAAATCCAAATTACTATACAGTGCTAGGTCCTACTCTCAGAATCGAATTGGGCAAACCGGCCGTAGTCGTACCACCTCCCGTAAAAAACTGCCGTGAAATAACTTCTGTATATACATATATATTCTGTATATGTTAAATGATCGCCGTCGCCAACTCCCGACTGCGACACCAGAGACATCACAGGCACGTTACCTGCCTTTGAGGTAAGAAGAGGCTCTCTTCGTAGACACAAAAAAATGCAAGACAGTTGACAGTGACTAATGGTAACTGTGTCCCACACCATTCTTTAAAATCGCAAGTCGTCTCGAAGACGTATAATTGCAATATAAATGATTGACACAGGCGGAAATGTATACGGGCTCAATTTATCCGTCACGTTTCCATTGATATCCATTGTGTCGTTAGCCGCATCCACCGAGACATCTCGCGTGGGAATCTCTGAACATCGCTCAGTTCCCACGTCCATTGTGGGACCTACCTACGGTCTTAGCCTTTAGCCATATTTGACCTACAAACACTACAATTGTGTATTTTACACTATTGCATGTGTATAATGTAAAAGTGATGTATTTATCAAAGGTCCCCAACTGTTTTATCTGGGATTTTTGTTTTATCAACAAACTAAAAATATCAAACGAAAATAAGAATATATAGCTTAACTCTCATTTAATACCAAGACTCGATGGGTAAAGGCTTATTGAAAAGTATTACAATTTAGAAACATACCGATTACGATTTACGATAAAACACGATAGGCTTATCGCCAGAGTATATATTTCCCAAAATATCGTGAAATATATTTCCTAATAAAAATACATAAGAAAATAAAATTACAAAAAATTTTAACTCACAACACTGACAACCCTAGCTTATTCTACAAAAATTACGCCTTCAACCTTTATCTTCTTTATTTGTTTTGATAAATTTTAATCAATTTTTATACATTCATTTGTTATTGCGTGTTATAATAGCTACTTGATAACAAACTACAATTTTATAACAGAGTGACAAAACCGAAATTCAGCAATCAAATGTGTTTATAAGGTAGGGTTTCCAAATATCATATTTTCCAGGGACATTTCCCGGTTTTGCAATTTTCTTGAGCAGTTCAATTGACAAGATTTTGAGAGAGTGTTGTTCACGCCTACATCCCAATTGCTATTTAGACAAAAGTGTATTTCTAAGATTTGCAATGTAGAAGACTACTCGTTTTAATCTTATGAAAAGACTTCCAACATAATGTCTAATCAGGAATGTTTCCAATTTACCAACATTCCTAAACTGATAATAAACAGATTTATTCATCCCCGCCAAATCCATTTGAGAATACTGCCGTGATATAAGTAAGCTATTATAACCTCGCCTCCGTGGTCTAGTGGTCACAAGGGTGACAAAAATCACAAGACTTTTACGCGGAGGTCTTGGGTTCGGTCCCCTGGTCTTGTTTTCTTTGATTTTCTAAGATTTTCGTCACTCGGTCTTACGCTTATAGGAAGGAGGTTGACAAGACCGCGGCAAATTTAAAATATATGGTCAATGAAGGGAAAAGGGCCTCTTGGAGGGGACTGTGCTCATGTCTAAACAAGCCGATGCTACGCCACCGTTTATAAAAAATACACAGGATTAGACTTCATCGAGTTCACGTCGCTTGGACAATACAGTTTCCGCTGGCGCCGCCAAGGTCGGGGTCGGCGAACCCGTCTTAGCGCCGGCATCCCCGAATTGGTGTGTGGGCCCCTACTTAATTCATCTTCGACATAATATTCCGTTTACATGTTTAATACATGAATTTATACTTATTTTTACAGCGGAGAACTAGATTTTGTTACTAACACAATGAACTAAATGTCTGAAATTTTTGTATTAGAATTTTGAATTTACAGATTTCAGATAAAATCATGTACCCTACTTCAGGCAAATAAAGAATTATTATTATTATTATTGTTATATACCGTAGGGAGATAAGTTAAAGCGAGGCTAGCCGTTAACAGACTGACGTTTATTTCAAGTAACATTTGACAAATACACACACAGATACATAACAATTATATTTTAAATAAGGTGTAAATATATAACAGTGGCCTCTTAGAAACGCGCCTCACCCATCATTCTCCCTTCAAGGAAAATGGCGGGAAAATTCATGTAGCATTTTTATGTAAAGAATACATTGGTGCTTAATGATACATTGATGAAGTACAGCGTCACTTAATAGGGGTTTTAAAAATTAGGGGGGTAAACAGACAACGCAATATTAATTCAAATTAATATAATAAATAAAATAGTAACGCTATTTATTGTGTTAGGTTAGGTTACGACTTCGGGATAGACCTATCACCTTATATCACCGTGTATTCAAAATATTTTTTTTAAAGAGCGGGTTTCAAAATATATTTAGAAAGTTTATTTTTATATTAAACGATAAAGCGAAGTTTCATTAGATTATGACAACTAAAAGCAAACAAGTAATTTCCCACATAATGTTTTTACTGTATTTTTTTAGCCAACCTGTTTCGCTTCTAATACCATTATCAGGGCTTTTACTACCTACCTACCTACACCTACCTACTAACTCAAATGATTTTGTGCTTTAAAAGATAACTGCAGAAACACGTTGTGGTCACCTAATTTTGTGGTACTACTTAATATACATTAAATAATAGTTGAAATGATTATGTAAATAGCACGTGTAGTTGCCATATAGTAGTGTTATGTAGATCAAAGGTCACGCGTGTACATAATAGGTGAATAAACTTTTAATTACGGTATCACTTAACTACTTTGTGTAAAGCAAATAATGTTTAATTTATACTTTAGTCTTAGGGGGAATTGAATACCCGTTAGGTCTGGACGTAATGCTCATTTAATGACAAAACGTACTATGAAGCGGAAATACCGAGCGCTTATAATTCAAAACGAATATTTGTTGGCCTTGGAGCAACTAAGCATGTCGGTGACTGACCGTCTTAGGTTGCTGACATCATCAAGGCGATGTGCTGGGTGTTTGTTTATGTCGACTTCGCACATTTTATTGGCGTTATTAATGTTACCAGTGTACAAGTGTCTCCTTCCATGGATAATTCCTACGACATCGAAACTTTTACACCGTAACAGGATCAATTTGAAGTTTTTACAGATGGAAAAAAAATATTACAAATACAAATAATGTTGCCAAAAACAAACCTAACTTACCTCTTATTACCTTTTTATCATGAAGTAGTAGACTGAAGTACAGTTCTGCGTTATGTACTTTAGACATGTACCCACGGTTAGGAACATACTGATCATAAGTAGCAAGCCGAGCTTTTAACCTAATGCGGCCTAGGAACCTCTCAAAGGCAAGAAACGCGCTTGCGATGCCTTCGGTGTTGCAGTCGTGGTTTGACAACGGTGATCACTTAATATCAGGTGTCCGTTTGCCTGTTTGCCCCTTGATCTATAAAAATAAGACTTGTCGATCAAAATCTTTTCCAATCACGAACAACGGCCCCTTGTGTGACTAGCTTGACCACTATACTAAGAAAGTGAAATTTGCGAATATTATAAAAAAATATCAGGAATACATGAGATAAAGAATCTTAAAAAACTTTTGTTTTTTCTTATTGGAAACTTTGTTTGAATATGTTTAATCTGAAAATAGTATCTGCGTCCCAATCACCATCGCTTCTGGTGTTAATGACCCCTTACTTGTAAAGGGTTATATTGCCAACAATAACACTACAATGTCATTCAATATGACTCTGTTTTCCGCTTTTAAAAACGTTCTGTTTTTTTTTTCCAAAAAACCTAAATTAAACACATTAAAATAATATATATTTCTCCGTATTTCGTGCAAAAGAAGCATGTGGCCTCTTATTTTTCCAGGCACCATGTTCGTGTCCGAAGCGTGTTGTTTTCGTGGAGAACACACGCGTATGCATTGGAGTATTTCCGGTGCAGAGTACATAAATAGGGCAGAAAGCGCCAGAGTCCAGTGGAATATTCTCAGTGCTGCGTGCGATGCCCTTGTTTACAAAGATAGTCGTTCATGCAAATACGCGCCGCCATTGTGGCGCATGACAATGATTCGCCTGAACGAAGTCATCTTTCATGCCGATTGTTTATACTCGGTAATAATGAAATCATTTATATGTAGATAGAGTGTGTAGAAATGAGTGCCTCAACGATTTTTTTCAATGAGGAATTTAGAGAAGCATCGTCCAGGTTTGAAAAGGCTCTTGATGAGTCTTACCACTTAATCGAACATAGAACATTGCTTCATAAACTAGACGTGGGTACTTGTCCAAAGTCCTTTGGAGATAAAACCGTGGCATCTATATTTTAAATTAATCAATGTATATTTCTAGTCCACTAATAGTTATTTATATAAGACAATAAAAATAAATAAGTAATAAACAACATACTACTACAGCACTGCATTCTTTAACTCTACTTGATATCGTGTAATATAATATGTGTTGTCGTATTGGCAAAATATATTAAAATTTTTCGATTATGCAAGTTTCGTAGGTTTATATTTAATTACGAGCAACCTTCACGCATAACTCGCAAGAGAGCAAGTAGCATCAGCTTGTTTACAAACACGACCTTGCGATAAAAGGTTATCGAGCTATGCGCTGCAACTATGTTATAACGGGAGTATCGTCGAAAAATATCTTACTCTCGCTCCGCTTATTAGTACTAGCGGATGCCCGCGACTCTGTGCGGCACGTCGCATAACTGTATTGCTGACATCATAGCCGCTGTTATAATAGTGATCTATAAATTAAGGAATGTCACAAACAACATTTATTGAGAATATTATAAAAATGTGATCAATTTATGACATTGAAAATTGTACAAATCGAGCGCAATAAATAGGATACGTATTTATAGTGTTCCTGGGAGTTGCATTATACTCCCAGTTAGGTGATTGTAATCGTGGATGTATTTCTGTGGAGTGCAACTTAGAATCTCGTCTTTACCTAAACTCTCTTTGGACTATCGTAGACATAAAAATATATTTTATCTCCCGATAGGATTTATTAGGTATTTCGTAAGGTCTCTCTCGCGGAAGTTGTGGGTTTGATTCCCTGGTCGAAAATTTCTTAGAATTTTTCTCGATTTTTATGAACATTTTATAGCACAGTATATAACTGTACAAGTACAAGAATACTTTTGAGATATTTTCCGAACAACAAATAAAATAAATACATACTCGGCGTAGTGAGTTCGGCCTATGAAAGTTTACGACCCATAAGACAAATATAGTTCTTCTTAAAGAACACAAGTAATTTCAACACAGTTCTTTAAATAGTGTATGATCATTCCTTCTATCCACCACTATCTACCTTGGATCATGATTAATTATCATTCTAAAAAAAGTTTTATTTTATTAATATTGTGACGAGAAAAAAATGATTTGATTTAGAATTTAAAAGTCAATAAGACACCTTCAACTGGCCTTCAATCAGACTACCTCATTTTTATTGATATAACTAAATTTCACAATTTCACAGTTGCATCTTTCAACCGTGTGAAAATACTTGTTAAGAGTTAATTTTATCATGAAAACCGCTAGATATTTCTCATCCAGCTTATTAATAATTATTAAATAAATTTTAAGAGACAAATCACACAAGTTGAAGCTTTTCGCTTGTGGTTATTAGTCAACAATATTGATACATATAATTATTAAAATGTATACAAAGAAGTCCTAGCCCCATCGATTACTAGCCAAGGTCTGACCACATGAGCAATGGGCCGGCCATTAGCACAAGATTGTTTATAGAGTGAAGAATTCGAAGAACGAAACATTAGGCTTGTGTTCTATTATTAGTGCGTGATGAGAGATGTGATGGATGGATGACGCGGCCTCGCCGACGCCGCTGCAACGTCCCGGTTTGGCGAGGCGCCTGCTGGTCACGCGGGACGACGTCTACTTACCAGCTATATTTAGCGCGGCGGTAATAGCACTGCATACCACAACTACCTCACTGGTCACTATGACGGTGACGTCACCACGTTATGTAATTCTGTTTACCAAACGTTTTTATTGAAGTTCGGAGAAGCAGTGATTTATATGCTCATATATTATTTATTTCCTCAGAGGCCTTGCGCCATATTTCCTTTGATACTTCATCTAAATCATTGAATAGATTTACCACATTACAATACCATATATATGTACGAGTACATTGATAAATGCGAAAAATAAATTCGAATAGCTAGGTGAAAATACAACTAGCCCGTTGGTTTAGTTATTCCCGCCTTGAGAGGTCCTGGTGTACATTGTATATAATTACATTAATACATACACAAACATGTAAATAATATTTACATGTTTGTGTATGTATTAATGTAGTTAATTAATGTCCATTATACAAGCAAAAAGCTTGATTCGGAGTTAACTTTGTACAAACACATTTCATGATGTACAATAAAGTTTTTTGTTTCAATGAGCTGCGTGATATGGATTCAGTGACTGAAATTGTGTATTTGGGGTCGCCGATATGCCCAAATGGTGACGGTGAGAGAGAAGTTGTGAGAAGAGCGTAAATGGCCAAGGGTGTGGTGAAGCCTCTAGAGAAAGTCTGGAGGAACAGAGGAATTACATTAAAAACCAAAAGCAATGTTTCAGAATCGTAGACACTTACAAAACGCACTAAAGCTAGAATGAATGCATGCGAAATGTGGTGTTGGCGTAAAATGCTTGGAATACCGTAGACAGCCGCACCAATGGGTCGATTCTAAATCAGCTTGGAGTAAAGATAAGGGTTATGGACGATATGTTTTTTGCATAACTGCCAACATTTCAATCCAATTGCATGAATCGTGGTCACGGCAAGTCTTGACGTGGCTACGATCCATTATACAAACATATAATAATATATAATAAAACATATCGTCCGTCACCCGTAAATAAATAATTACTATGTTAGTTATAAACGACGATTTAAGTTTAAAATCACATGACTACCTAGTTCAAATACGTCCTACGTTGTGTTTGCAAGCCTATCGCGAATCGGGATCGATCTCAATCCCCTAGGATTATGTATAAATATGAAATATTATCCATAAATATTGAACGTGTAAATAAACTTTATTTCAAAAGCTTTAAAGCTGAATTTAAAATACATATGTCGATAGTCAAATTTGTGTCCATAATTATAATTAATCACAGAGGTGATGCATGACTAGAGGTACTGGAGGTTATTGAATCCAGCCTAGTTCGGATTGGATCATCCTGCTTGACATTCATTCATCCCTGCTTACTCGGTGAGGGATTTGACGTAACAACACATATGTAATGAATTAGGAGTCCGCTGAAAAACGAACATCATCCAAAACCCCTTTTTGTTAATTCATAGTAATCTATAAAATATCACACAAACATTTCTCTTAATAGAATATTTATACACGAATTATATAAACTAGTAAATTAGATAACCACTAATGTTATGTAATAAATAAGATGGATATCATCACGCCCATATATCCCCAACAGAGGGTGTGGCAGAGGTGCATTTCGAAGTTTTTACACTTTCGAAACACACCCACATTCGGCTTGTTTAATACGTCCCATGCTGTGATAGGAAACCAACCCATCGCCAATCGGGATCTCTTCAAGTCCCGGGTCAAATCTTAGAAAACGTTTCAAAAATCATAGAAAATCTAAGAAAACAATTTTCAAGACATTGCCGACCCGGGATTCGAACCCAGGACCTCCTCGTAAAAGGCAACACTTGTGCCACTAGACCATGGAGGCGACTAATTAATAAATGAATTGATTTAAATTACTTGAGTTCACTGCAGGATGTTAATGTGAAATGTGTAATTGTACAGATTTCTTATAACGTTTGTTAGTGAAGTGAAAGTGAATTTAAGCATATAAAGTTTCCGCCTATAATATGACATAGACATAAGTCTTCGTGTTATTTCCCACTCAATCTCAGACGAGCTGTTGTTCATCATATATCTAAAAAGAAAACATCGAGGACGCGTTCTTTGTTGACACTGGTCCGTTTTTTTTCATCCATTTTGCAATTTATTTTTGTATAATACGGTCATTCTATGCGTCATTATTCTAAGGGTCGGACATCATTTGCGTTTTACGATGTATTATTTGCATCACTGAGCAATCTTTTATATTTCTAGACTAGGCAGATCTCATAACTCTGTTTGATTCTTATAACGATTTTTAGTGCTGTGTTTTTTTATTGTAACAAGATGACAAATGAGCTGAGGGCACCTAATGGTAAGTGAGAACTCTACCCACAAGCATTTGCAAAATTCAGAAATGTGTTGCCAACATTTTTAAAGGTTATTAGGAAAATGAGAATTAGATTGGATAAATGATACAAAGATTAGGAAAGGAAAGAGGAGGGGAGATGGGCCCTGGATCACCTGCTAACTCACTGAAACATAACGGGAGTTATTTCACGGCAATCTTCTGCTGGTGAATGGTAACGACCCAGGACGATGCACAACTCTCGTTGTGTTTCGGTTAGTGAGCAGGTAATCTAGGCCCACCCTCGTCTTTCCTTTCCTACTCTTTCTCATCTTTTTTCATCTCTTTTTTTTTGCCTATTCTTATTTTTCTATTGACCCTTTAAAAAGTTGGCAACGCTTTTCGCAACACTCTTTTTTTATATATTTTTTAATTTTTTTTTTGAACTTTTATCTATTAGGAACATATTAGTTCCATTGTGCCCTAAACTATGCATTGAATTGATTTATTGATGCCGAAATATGCTGACAATCGACTTTGTAATGTTGGTTGGTTTGTAATGTCTAACGT
>DVZZ01000006.1:0-15265 GCA_018237845.1 Euselasia chrysippe | reverse complement strand
GAATAAGTACAAGTGGTTTGATTGAAAAATTTATTTATAATGGAATTCCACCAAGCACCGACGACAAAAAGTATAGACCTATATTAGGCTGAGTCAATAGTCTAAACATTACTCGTAACTGCTCAGTTTCCTATTAATCCATTAAAAAGGTGGCATCACATTACGGCAATTATTAGACGTTTACTTGCATCGTTTCACAACATATAAACTCAGAAATATTGATATTTTATTTTCTATTAGCTATTCAGTTTGTAGTGTGTAAAAGCAAAAAACAGATGGGTCGAAGAATTTCGCTTTTACACATATGATATTACCAGGCCCTGGTCGCCTTCCTGATCTATTGGTCATAAGTATATACTAACGCAAAGCTCCTGGGTTCGATTCCTGAGTTATATATTTGAAAATTATTTTCTTAGATTTCCGAAATTTTTTCTATGATTTTCCGGGATTGAAAAGGATCCCGGATTTGGCACGGATCAATTGGCGATCTGGCTACTTATCAGCATGCGGCGTATTTTCACTTCCAAAAAAACTTCGAAATGTTCCCTGTCTTGGGGATAGATGTGCGTGAAGATATCAAGTGGAAAATATGTTTTATAAAAATAATGCAATCTACCCTAGGGAAGTTAATATATTATGTACTTATAAATATGTTAATGAGTGGTAAAAGCTTATCATCACGCAAACCGTCTACTGCCAACTAATCGATTCTATAAAAACCAGAACACGATTCAACTTAAGTTTTAAGCCATAATGACCCAGTTTTATATACATTTATACAGATGATTTGTAACGAAAATGTGCAGTTATTAAATAAATTCAACAAGCAAGGATACACGCCTTTGCATCTGGCTTGCCTCGCAGATGCGCCAGATTGTGTCCGAGCGCTGATGTTGGCTGGCGCTGATGTCAACTTAACTGTGGCCGCAGGACCTGGTACCTCCATCAATTCGATACCAGGTCAGAAAACTTACATATTTTAGTTAGTCATATCACCTGTCTTTACGTTCACAATTTCAAATAGTTTTTCAAGTATTATTATATAGTTAATATATTAATATACAGTACTAGGTTAGGGTGCAAAATAGTATAAGTCCCCCACCTCCATTTTCTCCTCCATTTTTCAACTAGTAACATGAAACATGTTTCCCAAACAGAACATTATAATTCGACTGGACAACATCTCTCTGATAAAACCTTTGAGTGACTCAGCATTATCATAAGATAACTGATAGTCCTGCAATATCTAACGTAGAGCTATTACAATTATTACAAAAAACACCATCGGCTAAAAGTTGGTATACGTTGAAATTTGCTCAACTTAGTTTATCAGAGCTGAAAAAATGTTTTACACTTTTTGAATCTTTTAAACAAACAAATAAAATAAAAGAAAACGATATAACAAAAATAGAAAGTATCTTATTCAAAAAGTACAGATTAGCTATACTGCCAGAAATTGCTACACTGTTGACTGTTACTAAAAGTCTAGACGACGAAAACAACGAAATGAGTAGTTGTGAGACAAAATATCTCATCAAGGAGTTAAACGGGGACAATAATATTTCAAATGAAACTTTAGGTAGTTTCAATCAATATTTTTTTGAAAATAGTGAACAACATCGTAAAAAGATCTCAAAATATTGCGAAGAAAAGCTACATAAAACAGAAAGTGAGATTGTAAAAAGAGCAATGAAATTATATGTTTTAGAACATGGAGAGTTACAAGATGCTCCTTCTGATATTAAAAGGTATTATAATGACCATGAACAATTCTTAGAGAAACAATCACGCGGCTTGGACGATTGCTTCAGTGTTTTCAAAAGTGAAATATTTCGACCAAGACATTCGAAAGCATTTGAATTATGGATAGAATCTATGACAGATAATGGGAAGAGTGAAGCTCTTGAAAACATTATACAAAAAGATGTTTTTTTAAATTTTCTTTACGCCAGATGGAAAAATCAACTAAATACTAAACTTGACTGGCATCACTGCTACAAAAATAAAGCTGTTTACAAGTCATTCGAAAAATATATTCGAGAAAAAGGCCCGTCGTCAAAGTGTTATAGAGAACTTTTAGCTCTTATTTATAGTGTAAACATCAAAGTATACATAGAAGATGAAAAAGGGAATTATATTTTGAATGACAATCATAATATTTTATCGAAACAAATTATTTATTTGCTATACAAAAACAATGCATTTCAGGAACTTGGTATCGACAAAGATTATTTAGAACTAGAAGTGATAAAAAGAAACAAATGCAAAAGTTATTCAAAGCTTTTACCATGTATTTTTTCATTAAATACAAGATATGAAGTTGATGAATATTACAAGGAAAAAAAATTTTTACAGAATAAAAATAACACACAGTTCAGCTTTAATTATACAAACCACAGCTTGACAGAACACGAAAACATTGAAAAAATTGCAGAGTATTTTGTCTTAAAAGAGAAACGGCAAATAAAATTGAGATTACAGAAGATTTCTTATCTATACATTGGTCAGCACACAATTTTTTTCAACATTTTGGAACGATTTCAATGTGATGGTAAACATGTATCTTTTCAAGAAATTTGTTATTTCATTAATTTAGTTTTATATTCTTTCAACAAAAACAATGAAGAAAATATTATTTTTAGTTGGATAATTGCCTCATGCTCTCAAGAAAATTGGTTAGCCGAATTTCTTTTGTTACAACTTGAGAATTATTTTAGACGAGAAGTTAATGAAATATTTATATGGCGTGAATATTTAAAAAAAATTGATAGAAATATATTATTATTGTTGGGCCTAAAACTTTGTGAAATTGATTACGGTGCCATTTCTATGCAATGTGTTACTGAAATTTTTTATTTATTGTGTGATATTGGTAATTCGACTCTAGATTTGACCAACTTAGAATTATCGGAATGGCCTTATGCTTTGAAGGAGCAGTACTGGATGCGCAAACTAGAAAAACTAATGACTTGGAATGAGAGTGAATTAGCTGCGGCATCGTACTACCTCTTATCTGTTGAAAATTTATTTGGAACTTATACAACTCAAAATTTTGTAGACATTCTTGAAACTAAAAAGAAACACCTATCACCAAGCATACTTATTACAATATTATCTAATTATCACGATGAAAAATGGAATCTAACATATACTGAATTAAAATTGCTTAAAGCCTACGCAATTTCAGAATGGATGGAAAAAATGCATCAAAAATTTATTGCAACCGACCAAGACCGTAACATTAAACAAATCGCTGAATTAATTCAAAGTAACTCTAATACATCTGCAAGTATTATTAACAAACTTCCGACAATAGTCAATGAAATTGAAGATATTAATGATGGATTTAAAATAAATAATAAATCAGTAGATATGTTTTCAGAAAAAGATATAGAAATATGGGCTAAGGAATTTCGAAAAAATATTCAAATCAAAGTAAACCAAACAACAAACACACAAATGCTTGCAATGATAGATAGAGCTATATTATTAAAAAAAAATATTAAGCTGCGTGATACTCAGAAATTTACTATATTAACGTTATTGACAAACAGTAGTAGTACGTTAGCCCAAGTATCCACTGGTGAGGGCAAATCTTTAGTTGTGGTAGCAGCATCGATAATGAAAGCACTATATGGGGAGAGAGTTGATATTATAACTAGTTCGGTCATATTAGCAAAACGCGATGCTAAGTGTAACAAAGAAATTTATAACATGTTTGGTATTAACGTATCGCACAATTGCAGCGAAGATATTGAAAAACGAAAAGAAGCATATTCAAATAATATAGTAATATACGGTGATTTATCTAATTTCCAGCGCGATTACCTGTTAGATAGATTTTATGGGAAAAATATTCTAGGCGATCATACTTTTTCGAATATAATTGTCGATGAAGTTGATAGTATGTTACTTGATAAAGGCAATAATATGCTTTATTTATCTCATGATATTGCAGGCTTGGATAAACTAGAATCTGTATATATTTACATTTGGCGATGGATCAATAGACCAGTGGGGGACTATGAACAAATTAAAAAAGCATTCGATGTGAAAACGATTAAACGCGAAGTTCTTTGTAATTTATACAACTACTTCAATGTAGAAGATATTTCAAACCTTGATTCTACATTAACCAATCAAGAAAAAAAACAAATTTGGGACTGCCTATTAAAAGCTGAGATACTTGATAATCAAAGCAAGATATTAAAAACAGAGGTTAACGACAATGACCTTGAAATACTTCCAGCAGAATTCATTCACTTAAAGGATCGTATTAAATATCTTATAATGGATTGTAAACATAAAATAAATCATATACATGTTCCTAACTACCTGAAACCTTTTATTGAAGATCACTTAGATTTATGGATTAACAGTGCTATTACAGCGTTTTGTATGAAAGCTGGGCAAGATTACGTCGTTGATGTAGATAGGACGGGTATAAGATCTGATAGAAACGCTAACATAACGATTCTCGATAGGGACACAGGAACAGACCAAGCAAACTCACAATGGGATGAGGCACTGCATCAATTTTTGCAGTTGAAACATGGCTGTAAAATATCTATGCAAAGTTTAAAAGCCGTTTTTATTTCAAATGTGTCATTTTTTAAACTATATAAAAATTTATATGGGTTAACTGGCACTTTAGGATCACAGCGTGAAAGAGATTTACTCAAAAATGTTCACAACGTTGAATTTGTTACGGTTCCAACAGCAAAAACCAAGCAATTTCATGAATATACACCAATTAGCTGTGCAGAAAAAAAAGAATGGATGAATCATATATACAATAGTGCCACAAATTTTATTCAAAATAAGCAATCAATGTTAATTATATGTCAAACCGTGGAAGAAGTTGAATCGTTGTATAAATATTTTCAACAGAAGGATCAAAAACACGTTCACACATACACAAGGGACTATGAAGCATTCAACGTTATTCAAGAAAATAAACAATTAGAAGTTGGCCAGATTATCATGGCTACAAATCTTGCAGGTCGGGGGACCGATATAAAAATAACAAGAGAATTAAATGAATTTGGAGGTCTACATGTTTGTTTAACGTATCTACCTAATAATGTACGAGTTGAACAACAAGCCTTTGGTAGAGCGGCTAGAAATGGTGACAAAGGCTCTGGTCAACTCATAATTTTGAATGTGAAAAGTCACAATAGCAATAACTCAGAAATTATGATCTTAAAAAAAGAACGAGATGCAGAAGAATTGCATCGCATATCAAACATTAAAAATTACTATGAAGCTCATATAACAGTTGAGGAGACATGCTTTGATAGGTTTAAAAATGCTTATGAAAAAATACAAAAGAAATTAAACAATGATAAAGTTCCCAAAGAAATTAAGTTAATTCTGTTACAAAGTTGTATAGATAAATGGGCTTTCTGGCTTGACAAAAATAATAAATATATAAAAAGTTTAAAAGACTTTGAAGTAAAACAATTGTTTGATACTTCTATAGAGCAATTTTTATCAGGTTTATTAAATTTAGAGACAGGATATAGTGAAAATTGGTTGGGTGTTGACAGTCGAGATAATAAATGTTATTATAAATGGGTTGAACAGCATCCTTTGAAAATGCTGCAACTTGGAAAGTATTTCCTAAAAACTAGATGTTATTATGATGCTATTGTGTTATTTAACCAAATAATTGAATTAGAAAAAGAATTTTCCGAAGCAGCGCATTATTACAAAGCATTTGCGATTTCTAAAGCATGCAGTTGGAATCCTAAGTCTTCAAACAGACTAGAAAAAGAAAATTTTAAATGGATAAAAAAGGAGCTGTATCTCGCCTCGATGCTTTTTACTAAGCACAGTGAAACAGCTATTTATAACGCAGGTATTATAGATAAGATCAAATCAAACTATGATAAAAGTATAATTGAAATAAATGCTTTTAATGAACAACAAAAAATTATTAGTAGTATATATCACATGTTTCTCAGATCTATTGATGATATTCTAGGGCACAGTGTTACACCGCAAGCGTTTAGTGACTATGTCATTAATGATTATTTATCGGAACTTATTTATGAAGATTTGCTTAAAATTGATATTTTAAAAAAACCAAAGATAAAGAAAACTATTTTAAATGAAAACTTGAATATAATAAGTACAGATTATGGGATTTCAATAAACATATTAAACGAATTTATATCACAGGTCAAAGGTAAAACTTTTGACGAAAAGCTTTTACATAAAGATTTACAAACTCAAATAAAGCTACCTACTCGAGAGGCATTTTGGAAATACTTGATACATCAAAAAACTTTAAAGAATGAATTAAAGTATGTGATAGTTGACACTAAAAAATTAAACGAAATTGACCCTTCACTGCTTAAGGCTATTAAAGAAAAAATTGAGAAAGGAAAAATAAAAAAGCAAACATTAAGTGCTGAAAAAGGGGAAGTTTTTCTTAATATAGAGAAAATCGATCAACAAAATCATGATGATAACTTAATCTTTAAGAAAAATGAGTTTAAAGTTATTATAAATTCAAAATATACGAAATTAAAAACACGTGGAGTCTTCAGTTATAACAAAAAAGCTTTATTAGACGGAAATGACTCTGAAAATATCAAATTTCCTTGTTATGATTCTATTTCTATACATGATTTTAATAAATTAAACATTAGTTCAGGTGACGTTGATAAAATACTAATACACCTTGTCAAAGAAGGCATTCTTGAAAAATCTGACGCAAATCCAGTTACATATAAGCTAAAAGTTGAGTATGAAAAAATTAATGGTATTAAAATTCCTTTTTCACAAATTTATGATGACAACATAAAACGACTACTATCCATCTGTTTTGGATATAGAATAGCATTCCAAAAAATGTTACAACAGCTGCAAGAGGAAATATTTCCAATATCTATAAAATTATTATCTAAGCCACATTTAAATCTCATGTTCGATTTGGTAGAGCAAAAAATTATAAAGCCTGCATCAGTAAATATGAAAAATAACATTGAAGATATAGAGAAAAAATTAAAACAATTATATAGCCCTGTAATGAATAAGCAGTATTTTTCCGTGCTACTATCTGAAAGTGAATTATTCCCAGAACATTCAAGTCAACAGCTTGTTGACCATTTAATAGAAAAACGCTGGATATTGAAGTATGATGCAATACAAACCGTACATGACAAAGGCTGGACATTTTTCAGCATGGAAAACTTTGAAAACGCTGCTACATCACTTCTACAAGATTTGTACTTTATTAACGATTCTCTAGATAGCCGGAAATCTTTGGATAGTCCCTTTAAAAATATTGAAGAATCCTTAAAGGCTGTTTTAAATTGTCGGTTGATCAAAGGACGAGCAGATACAATTCAGAGCATTGTAAAGATTTTAGACTCCTTAAAAAGCACAGCTAAAGCTTTAGATGACCCAGATAATAAACTTAATCCATTATCGCATATAAGTGGGTTAGACAAATTTTCAAACGTTGATGAGATATACATTATGTACCTCAATGGTTTGGATTTAGTTCAACAACTGGAAGAAAAAAAATGGACTGTAATAATGCTAATCAAAACTTTAGTAGTTGTTATAATGGGAATAGTACAAATAGCAATAGGTACAGCAATACAGCTATATTCAACCGGACTTTTAACGCACGTTGGAAGCGCCTTCATAAATGAAGGCATAAACGATATCTTTTACGCTGCTTCGGCTCTAAAATCGGGTTATTTTAGTTGGAACGACTATTTTAAAAATAAAATTCAAAGTATTATACTTTCTACGGTCACCGTTGGTATTGGAGCATACTTTTCTCATGGAACTAAAGTATCTAAATTTGGCCAAAAACTTTTTGGTCCTGGCATTAATATAGGAGGAAAAAAAGCTGCAGAAATATCAGGCAGGCAGTTAATTAATATTGTAGGAAAGGATGTTATTTGCAAACAAGTTTTAAAAAATATAACTTTAAAAACTATTCAAGGTGTAGTTTTTGGAATGGCAAATATCAGCATAGATGTTCTAGTGGAGAAATGTTTAAAAAAGGTATGTGAAGGAATTTCTACACAAATTTTGTCAGACATTAATAAAGAAGTAAATAACCATAACCTATCAAACACCCTAGAAGATGTGTACAAGATTGCAGGATATAAAGATGCTAAGAAACTGGTAGGGACTCTAACTGAAAATTTTATGACAAAGCAAAGTTACGTAGAAAAAATTTTACCACATATGATAAACATTGCTGGTAGCGTAACTCGTGGAGTTGCGGAGGCTATAAAAAAAAGAAGTATGACAAATAACCCGCTAGAGTTACCTATGAATATCATTAGTAATATTTTACTTTGGGTTGGTCGTATAAGTCAAATTGCAACTTTAAATGCAGTCACTATTGATTTTCTCAACGACTTAGACAATGAAATGAAAAAGAAAGTATCTGAATTAAAAAAAAAAGAAATGGATATCATTGATGTGGACCAGCAAACAGATGTAGATTTTGAAACATTTAAGAAAGAAATGAACGACAGTTGGAAACTGGCATTACGGCAAAAAGCCGGGCAAGTTATAGCTCAACACATTGTTAGTCCTATCTTAAAAGATTGTGCTAACGCTCTCATAAGGTTTTTTGGAAATTATATCAAAAAAAGGTATAGAGATAACAAAGAACGTAACATTTTCGCTGAATTTGAGGATTTAAAGAAACAATTTCAAGAAGATTTAGAAAACATTCAAAAGATTGAGGGGAAAGGATCAGAAACTGAAAAAATGCTTGTAAAATTATACCATCGATCCCTTTTAGATTTAATGAAAAACACCAAAAATCCCTCCCTGCTTGCATCTATAATAAAGGAAAAAGTTCCAATGGATATAACATGTGTCAATGCATGTGTTCATGTAGTAAAAGAAATGCTTCAGCAACAAGGAATAGAAGTTCCAGATTTAACTTTTATTGTAGAAGGAGAAGGAGGTGTATCACAAGAATTTGGTATAGCCAATGGAAACGTAGAAAAGTTAACAATAACACTTCAGCTTATTGAAAATCACTTTTCCTTGTGTTCTAATGATGTATCTCTTAGTAACGGCAATAGTGAATTACAAAACAATTGCCTGTACGAAGCGTTGACATTGGCAATACCTCAACTTCAAGATATAATGACACCTGAAATATTCCGAGATCAAATTGCAAATTGTATTGAACAGAATCAAGAAATAAGATACCACATAATGCAGGGTTGGCATCGAGCTCCACTTTCACTTGGTTTATTTGGAGGGGCTAAAAAAACAAAATCAGAAGTATTCCACGACGAAGAATCATCAACGTACAACGATGAATCAGAAATGACATACAAAGAGTTTCTACATAGAGAACGTAAAGCTTCTAACCATTTAGTAAATCGATTTGTAAGATTTTTTCGATTTACTGGAGTAGTACAAAGAGGTTCCGAAGAAACAAACATACCTCGTGAAGAAATGGTCATAGGTGGAGCAAGTGAGGTTCAAGATCAACACAGCAATAGAGGCAGAAGTATTCAGGCTTCTCATATTATCAGGGGTAAAATGGGAGAGCAATTAAAAAATCTACCCAAAACAGAGGTGTACAAAGAAATAAAAAAATTACTTGGTCATACACAAAACGTTTCTGTATATGCAAACGAGTTTCATAGTATAGGTGGAGATATAGACAAATTACAATCAAATTCTTTCAGTAAAATGGCATACATTGATTACAGCACAAGCATTACTTTAGAAGACATGCAAATAATAGACGGCCTTAAACGAGGATTTCTAGAAAAGCTAGATTACCGAATCGCAAATCAAAAGCTCACTGAGTATCAAAGAAATGAGCTTCGAGATGCAAGAAATAGAATTAGCAATATGAAATACGATTCAATATACAAACAAGGACAAGATGGTTATAATAAACCTACGACATCGAAAAGATACTTTTAGTTTGGAAGTAATAACAGTAGTTAGTAGAAATATTTTTAGACCCATCGCCAACTGGGATTCCTTCCCGTCCCAGAAAATGTTTTGAAAACTTCTAAGAAAACTACTTGGAAGATAATAAATACTTGTGACCACTAGACCAAGGAGGCGACGTAATATCCTAATAATATAAATTAAGTCCATAGTTGTTTTAAGATAATGGTAGTATTGCCAAACAGAAGTAAAACAGTGTATCAGTTATAGTGGAGAATTAAATCAACATTATTGTATAGAAGTTACCATTTTCACGATTCACAGGTCACTGACGCTATATTTTGAGTAATTGCACATTACTATAATAAGATTTAAGATTTGATAAAAAAATATTTCTAAATATGGATCACGAAGTTATTTGATGATTTATTGTAGTTCTTTGTTTATTTAATCAGAGTCACTTTCTAAAATATAAACATGTACTAACTAAAGTACATATTAGGAAGATTTTATTAAACATTTTATTTCTAAATGAATTTAATATTACTTAATGAATGATTATATCTAGTATCAACCTTTGGACTATTTAACTGTATAAATTTAATTATAAGAACAAAGTTATCTAGGCGTCTTACACGGCCTGTCGCTTAATAGTTATAGTATTTGTATGTTGACACAGAAATAGAGCATTGTAAGATAAAATAAAAATCGCGTAGGCGTTGTATTTTTAGCTTGTCACGTCTCTCTTACTTATGCGTATTGTTTTATACATACTTTTTATAATGTCATGGGGATGTTAAATCATTAGATGTCAATTATATTTTTATTTGTACTGACACTTTATTTTTCAAGAGAATTGAAAGGTTTTATTTTATTCACTATTTTTTCCATCAACGAATCATAATTAAGGGATACGGATGGCAATTTATTTGCTATTTTAATTATTTTAGTTATACTGTGATCTATTTTATACATAGTTAAAGAAATGGTGTACGGAAGTGGTCTCTTGACCGCCTTATTTTGCTATTTTTTATATTTAAAAATTGAGTAAGCAGATGTTGAAACGGCCAGTTTGTATACTTACACTACACTGTACAAATCTACATTTTTATTATATAATAGTTGTAACTGTAATGTAGTTGTGACACGATCCTGTATATGTCTCTTATGTATATGTGTCATACTACTCTATATGAATTCGAGCGCTCTGAAAATAGCTGCAAAGACGTCGATATACTACAATTTCATAATAAAACACAGGGATACGGAAAGGATAGTAGAATATTTTAACTTTATTTGTAGCTATGTCCAGAGCCACACAGATCCTAACTTTTCCCATCTAAGATGGGGTGTCTCTCTATGTATATGTCAGTGCCTTGCGAGTACAATACAATAATGCTTTTAGGATTCTGTTGGGACTTCCATGTTTTTGTAACGCTTCAGGTATGTCTGCTGATGCTCATATAATGCGCAAGAAATCAGCATCAGTGGTGTGCAGATTGCGTGGTAGTGGCAATAGGATCCTAAAGGTATTTTCTGACAGATTGGATTCAATTGTTCTTAATAGATTCATGGAGCTACATGTGAGAGGTGTGGCTTCATGAGCCTTGTGTTCAATTTAAGGTCATTATTATGTACTAATATAGGATAAGATGAAATTACTAACACATTCTAACATAGCTAATAAGAGTCAATTGTTACTAACACATGGACTTAGTTGTCTGAAATAAAAAGTTTATTATTATTATTATTAAAATAGGCTGAGCAGGAGAACCCGGCAAATTAAACAGTTTAAAAATAGACATTTTTAAGCTGTTTAATTTGAGAAAGTCATCACAATAACTTGGCGAAAACACATGCAACGTTGGTATGGGCACTAAACCCGCCAATAATCCGAACCTATTCTGCGGTGCGTTATTTACGAGCTAGGGATAGTACTTAAGACTTACCGCGTGCTAATGCACATCTACGGAGGTGATCAACCTTGGAGTTGACGTATAATAATGATATCGATTCGTATGAGCTAATTTAGAAGTTTTCAATTCATTAAATATTCAATCAGTTAATTGACAACTTGTGTCGACGCCCGGCAAGAATTAATGTGCAACACGCATTAACTAATAGTTATCTTGAAGATTGTGTAGTACGTCGTTTTGACAACGCCCCTGTTTGTTGCAACCTGTTAACGACTCCGTAGCCTAGTGATCACAAGTGTGGGCTCTCACGCGGAGGTGTTGGGTTCGATTCTCGGAACGTCGGACATATCTTAGAAAAATGTAATTTGGATTTATCTTAAATTCTCGAAATATATTCTAGGAGTGTTCGGGCTCTCCTATCATAGAATAGGCCGTAGTTTCTAGACTATCCTTATCCTTAGACTATCCTCTATTTGGTAGGGTTAGGTATGAGCATGAAAATTACAGCTAAAAGCGCCACCGTGCATAAAACTTAAAAAAACTTAAATAAACCAAAAAACATCATCCGAATAGTTGTTGTATTTCATGCATTTGTAAATTTAAAGTCCATAATTGTTTAAGATAAAAATGGAAGGTAAAATATAAAAGCAATTCACTTAAATCCTGAAAGAGGGTCCCCGGGATACTCTTTGACAATTAGGCATGGTATTGACCTAAATAGGATTTCTAAATCTGTCTGTCGCCTATAGACTGGGTTATACATGGTCCTAATTCAATTGTTCCTACCAAATTGTACCCGTCCGTTTGCAGCATGTAATAATAATTACTTTAACTTAGTTTAGATAAGTGTTACACTGTAACAGTTACAGTGATTTTTCCTTCTTTCTATCTTTCTTTCTATTTACAAGATAATTTTATAAAAATTGGAAGGTAAACAAGGTAGAGACAGGAAATGGGGGGAAAAGATGAGCCACGGATATGTGGAGAAGTTAAATACAAGAGTTGCACCAACTGCTGAAAACGTGTCCACTTAAGTAATGAAAGAGAATCTCGCAATAATAATGCTATGGTTTGTTTCTTAAGAACATTAAAACATCGATTCAGATGAATTTATACATGAAAAATGTATAGATATTATTGGAGATGAGTTTGTGCTTACTTTAATCGTAGCGAAGACTTAACATAAACACTACCCCTGAATATTTTAACTTTAAGACAGACAGACTATTTTGATATTATTAAACGATTTTGTGTACCTCCTCCGTGGTCTCGTGGTAAACGCGTCGAACATGTCTTTAACGTTATTTTTAATATTTTGAAAACAAAATGTTTTTCTAGATTGATAATAATCCCGGTCGGCGTAGTCTTGGAACCTATTACAGCATGAGTTGTTTTCTTTTTAGCAAATTGTTTGTACATTTAATTTATAAAACTTAGATGTGTTATTATTATTTTTATTTTTAAGGGGGTCGGTGCTACTCCTTTTCCAAAGTTGAATTAGGCGCACCAACCTGGGTCATTACCACCGGAGATTTCCGTGAAACAATTTTTGTTGTGTCGGTTAGTAAGCAGGTGACCCAGGATTAATCCCCTCCCTTTTCTTTTCCTATTTCTTGTATCATTAAGATAAACCCTCATATTCCTGTTAATCGGTCAAAAGGGTGGTGGCGACACTTACCATCGCAGTTCGTTTTCCTTCTATACACTAAACCAAAAATACTATATTTATCCTTAAGTGAAGTTCTAGCTTCTCTTAGCGTATTATAAAATTGAAAAGTAAATAGACATAAGTCGTAAAAAAAAATCATAACATAGTTGAGATGCCTGTGATATGCAGGGGTTGGGACAGTGTTCTAAAAACTAGAACTATAGATTAAGACTATAATTCTGAGATGTTACTAACTAAAATTTTATAATGGTTATTCAAAAAGGTAATGCTTCATTGGTAACAAGCGATCTGTACAGAGGTGTGCTCGTGGATAGTTAGAATTGAGTATTATAAAATTATACTTTTTATACAAGAGACTCTTTAACAAAAAAATCTATTTTAGATCATATTATCACAAATATAAAATATCAAAATTATAATTTCGCCATTATTAATTCATCCTTCTCAGATCACAAACAAATATATCTACAATTGAATAAGTTTAAAACAGCTGTGAAATTAAAGTCCTATTATAAAGCTGTAGATTATGAGAAACTGTTTACATCTGTAAAATCACATACATCGGGAAATATTTCAAGGAATTATACTGAGTTAGAGTTGAAAATAAAAAAATGTATAAGAGATAGTGAGATACCAAGAACAAAAATACTAAACCCACTTAAAACAGACTGGATCAACAATGATATCATTATGGGAATTAGTCAAAGAAACTACTTATGGGTGCAATACAAGAGAAATCAGGAAAATAAAATATTAGAAAAAGAGTTTAAAGCTAAAAGAGGAGAAGTTGCCAAACTAATACAAAATACAAAGAATTCCTACTATTATAAACTATTTTCAAATTGTATGAAGAATCCTAAAAAGATGTGGTCTCTTATAAACAATATAGCTAGTAATAAAATTATAAGTAATAGCTCTCCTTCTAAACTTTTAGTGAATTCCAAATTAGTTACGAAAACTGATGAAATTTGTGAGGTTTTCAACAAATATTTTTCAACCATAGGGTCTTTGCTAGCAGAGGACATTTTCAAAAATAATTATAGTAGTCAAGTTTTAAGTTTTCAATCCATATGTCATAATGAGCTTTCTATCCTGGATCCATGTAGTGCTATGAGGTATTTAAAATAATAGGTAATCTAAAATCAAATTCAAGTAGTGGCATAGATAAAATATATGTAAAAGTAATTAAATGTATTCAAAATTTAATTTCACGCAAATTTCATGATTTGGCGCAATGTTTTAATAAACTTATGGTAGAAGGTGAGTTTCCGGAAACCTTGAAGATCGCTAAAGTAACACCAGTTTATAAGTCTGGATTAAAAACTGACCCTGGAAACTATCGTTCAATTTCTTTGCTGCCGATCATTTCTAAGCTTTTGGAAAAAATATTATGTTCTCGTTTAACTAAATGTCTAGAATCTCTTAACTTCATTTCGGAACGGCAGTATGGATTTAGAACAACAAGTAACACTACTGTAGCAACTATTGATTTGATAACGAAAATAAAGGATAACATAGATAAAAAAAAATTGTTTTAGGAATATTTCTTGACTTAAAAAAGGCGTTTGATACTACAAACCACAAACTACTTTTGCACAAATTGAAAAATATTGGTATCAAAGGAAATGCTTTTAATATGTTTAAATCATACTTTACTGATAGAAAACAAATAGTTAAAATAGAAAATTTTCAGAGTAAAACTTTACCCGTTACGCACGGGGTACCACAAGGGTCCATTTTGGGGCCAATTTTATTTCTAATTTATATAAATTCCATA
>DVZZ01000005.1:0-15348 GCA_018237845.1 Euselasia chrysippe | reverse complement strand
TAGGTCTGTATAAATACCAAATATCTACACAACTCTGTAAGAATAATATAGGAAAACAAAACGAATCTTTATTAAGAGTAATATCATAATTTTTGTCAGGATAATAAATAACTTGTGTTATTTTCCAGGCCGTAATCAATCTCTGCGCCAAATATCATCCAGATCTGTTATCCCGTCGTTGCGTGATCGAGCAAAAAACATCCATCCAACAATTCCCATTTATAATAGAAAGATGGATACACTAATTTTTGTTCCTCAATAAAAACATTTTACAAATTAAATAGTTAAATACTTTTGTAAGTTTATTTATTTTAAATTGAAATGTCGAAACAAAATGGCCGTAAAAGAACAATCACAATATGGCGGCTTATAATTGATTGTTAATGAATTATGCAAGCCCCAGTCCAATTTCACATCCAACCACTGGCTAGTGCTGTTTTACATAAATTATAGGACGAAACTAGTAATTTTATTACGGTACCTTTCCTGTTAGACGTTATTATGACAAGGAAGTACAGGTAATTTCCAGTTCTTTGATTATTTATAAAAAAATTATGTCCTTAGACATTTGTCGTTAGACATTCTTTATGTGTATTACAAATTTACTTAAATAGTTTAATTAGGTATATGATGAAACAGTGCACAAAATTTGTACATAAAATATATAAACGTTTTCATGTTGAAATTTCGTATTTATTTTAATAACTATTCCAAATATCCTTTCCCAGTATTCCTTGCATCCTTTCCTCTATCCTTTGGTCAACTAAGCGTCAGTTCCGCTGCCAGTTATCCTTACCTTGGCTTAACTTGCTACTATATAATGCTCCTCGGGTTGCTCCTGTCTGTCCCGTATAAATAGTTCAGCTTTAATAGTTAATAGTTTAATAGTTAAAGTTTAATAGTTTAGATTATCTGTAACTAATAAAAGTTGTACATTTTCGAACGTAATTTATTTGCCTGGGATTCCGAGAGGGGCTCCAATTAATGGTGCATAATTAGTTTCAGAGTTTGTTTACGTTGCGTTTTTGGCACGTAAAATAAATTGAGCCATAATTTCTTCTTATTGTAAAAGATGAGTAAACGGTCGACAGCGGCATCTAGTTAAACACTGACGGTCTTAAGCATAAAAATGGCTTACAGCAGACTTAATTAAAATGTGAAGCATCTAAGACTTTGAATAAAACGTAAGAAACTCTTGTATTTATGGATTTATTTTATGTTTTACTATTAAATATGTCTTTACCAATATACGTCTGCTAAGTCAAAATGTTTGCGTTTGCGATGACGTAACCTTAATATTTTTACGTTTTAAATGCGCCTATAAATAAACAAAACTATTTCATTATCCATTCGCTAAAAATTGGTTGAAATATGGGATTGAAAATACCTAAATTAGTAGTACCTCTAGAGCGTTGATGTTTATGAATAAATAGGATGAGAGTTACACCGGACCAGATATTTAAAATACGTATATATTGCCCCTGAATTCCTAATTCAG
The DNA here is from genome assembly GCA_018237845.1 of Euselasia chrysippe. Classification (NCBI taxonomy): domain Eukaryota; kingdom Metazoa; phylum Arthropoda; class Insecta; order Lepidoptera; family Riodinidae; genus Euselasia; species Euselasia chrysippe. The sequence goes on along the minus strand of DVZZ01000005.1, from coordinate 13,850 downwards.
CGATAGTTAAAAGTGGTGAATTTTATGCTGACGTCCTGGATTCGATCCCCAGGTCGGGTATCTTGAAAATTGTTTTCTTAGATTTTCTAATATTTTCGAAACATTTTCTAAAATTTTCCGGGACTAGAAGGGATCCCGTTTGGCGATGGGTTGGCTACCTGTCATAATATAGGAGGTATTACACTAGCCGAAGGTGGGTGTGTTTCGGAAGTGTAAAGACTTCGAAATGCACCTCTGCCGCACCCTCTTGGAAATATTTACGGCATATTATTACATAAGGGTAAGTAACATGTTATGTGGAAATGAACGTCCGTGTAGCGGACTCATCCAGGACGTCAACGTGAACACATTAAATGTATTTTTATAAAATTTATATGGCCTAGTAGCCATATCCCAACAATCCAGAGAAAATATAGCGGTTTTGAAATAATATGAAGTCTGATTACGTACTATGAGCCATGATTCTATTTAGAATGGTTTTAAATCATCGATGGTACATACGTGAGGCAGAAAAATGGATACGGTATAAATGTGAAATAAATATAATTGGATAATTCACACTGACTGGGTTAAGATAATTTTTTTTGTAATATTTAGTTGCCATTAAACAAAACACCGATATCCATGATTTTTGCAAATCCAGGATCTTGCAAATTCATTGCCAACTTTTTAAAGGAGTAAACGAAAAAATTAAAATCGGTAGATAAATGATAAATGGAGTAAGAAAAGATAGAAAAGCGGGTATGGGCATTGGATCTTATGTTCACTGCCAAAACACAACAGAAGTTGTTTTACGACAGTTTCTGTAGAAGAAAAAAGTAGTAACGAATTATATCGGTACGCTCTATTCAGGATGGGAATTGCAGTACCTTAAAATAAAATATACACACATACGCAATAAGAAATCAAACTAATATTATAAATGTGAATTGTTTGTTATGCTTTCACGCGAAAACTACTTAACCGATCATCATGACACTTTGGACACATATTCTTGGAGGTATTAGAAGTAACATAGTATTTAGGAAAAAAAATTAACTGTAAATGAACCTAATTTGATACAAAAAAGGGGTACAACGTTTTTGCTTCACGTATTATATATAGATAATTATAATCTATAAAAATACATAAAATTGGAATGTCTGTTTGTAATATTAAAATAACCACTTTTTAATAATTGCATGTGTGATATTTTTGATTGTCGGTTTGTTTCAGCTAACCTCTGGAGTGGCTGGACAGATTTTGACGGGACTTTAACTGGCATATAGCTTATGTACAGTAATAAAGAGTAACTTAGGGTACTTTTAGGTTAAATTCCACACGGAAAAAGTCGCGGGCACAACTAGTTACATAAATAAATACCTTCTTCATGCCATCGTATTTCGGGTTCCTGCATTTTATATTTAAGTATAGTATCAACATTTTTGCAGTAAATTTACGTGGGATTACCGTTCACTACTAGCCGCGGGTATATTTTCAAATACACAACTTAGAAACCGACCGCAACCTATCAATACAAATAAAATTTGTGTAAATTAATTACATTTTTGTAAAATAAAATAACCGCTTTTTACTAAATGCACATGTATATGTATGTATGTATACACGGTATATATACCAAAATAGTTTTTTTAGAATTTGTGTCTGTCTGTCTATTTATTCCGGTTAATCTGCCCTAATCTCCGGCTAATCTTCGACTTCCTGGCCGGCTGCATCGATATTGACGGGACTTTGACTTAAAGCTAATGGATTTTATAGGCCATGAAACTTACTTTAACTACGAAAAGTTTGAAAATAGTTAAAATAAGGAATACAATTGTTCGCAGAATAGACGTAAATCTGTTATAATTAACTTCACAGATAATCGCTATACTTGTGGAACGTTATTCCTACACTAATTAATATGTGACGTCCAAAATGGTCGTATATTTTTTCGGCGACACCTATTAAACTATTAATTGTCAGAACCATTGTTACACCGTGTCTGAAGTTAGCAACCATCTCGTGAACCATCTCGTGTAACAAATTCAACTATATCAATATACTTTACGACACGAAGCTTAGAATAAACGGGAATGCGATACTATAAAAACTGTTACCAGGCTTTTACTGTTTTTCACATTGTCAATAAAGTAAAAAATGGACCGCCTATCTGCATTTTGGTCTGATACTGTTATACACGTGAAACTGAACAAATAAGTCATTAAATAAAATGTTCTTAAATTTACTTTTTAATTAATTTACTAATTCATATAACGAGCAAAATATAAATAAAACATTGACAAATCTATTACGGGCAAGTCAAAGATATGTGACTTCACACTTTGTATCATTGCGAGGTGTGCATGACACGAGGTTGTTCAGCTTTAGTTCCGGAACGTATGAAATACTGATCACAGATCATTAAGCGCATATTCCAGACGTTTTCCTTCATTTACCTTATAAAGATTTCATCGCATCAAGATACGGGTAGCCGCTTGTGTAGTGTCTCGTAGTTCCGGTAGGGAAGCGAAATGTTTAGCCTTATTGGTCCAATAACGAACTGACAATAAGAAACGTTCATTCGGTCAGAAAAGGAAGGCTTATGAATCTAGACTAGACGCACACATCATGTTAATAATCGAGATAAAAACTACCCAATCGTTGAAATTAGACTCGGCTAAACAGAGAGGGACATGTTATGAAGATTGTTTCAATACTTTTGGAGTCCTTTGCAAATAAACAGGAGTAGCTGTTGACTATGAGTACCCGTGTATAAGATTCACCTTTAATAATCTGACGCGATGACCGGTCATTTTGTAAATATATATTTGTTTGTGTGTAACATGTCTTATATAGCAATAATGAGGAAGATTAGCACGATATTTTATTCGATGGTTTTATTTATAAAAGACACCTACTTAGCAGGGCTAGACAGAATCCTTGACCGATTCTCTTTGACTATATTATGTAAAGAGGAGCTTCCTGCGCCCGTTCTAAGATAATATTTCTGCCTGATCCATGTTTAGAACGCGGCGAAACGGGTGCTGCTACTGTGCTTTTTCACTCTCCGCAAAGTAACTAATTTAATTCTAAATATATTAACTTTTATATATAATTATTATTTACTTGCAACCTCGCTCGCAGAAAAAAAGTTAGTGGCTTATAGAAGTATAGAAAGTTTTGATTTCTCTATCAATATTTTTTTATATATTGGTATATATTGGTAAAAAGATTGCCTGTATTCATTAGTTTTTTTTTATCTTTATAACACAAAAAAAGAAAATGGTTTTCGTTGCCTACCTAATTATGAGATTTCGTTAAGTGCGAGTTACATACTTTTTATCACGCTTTTATTTAATTGTAGTACTGCAATGATGGAACTTGAATAAATGTTTTTTTTTTATCAAACTTTGTGAATTACTGAGGTTGAATTATTAAAATTGTATCTATTTGATTCTATGTCAAAATACATACATGTAAAAGCTTAGCTTCCAGAATAACACATTTTGGACGAATAGCGCGATATTTAAAAGGTAGATCTCTACCTAAGATACAAAATCTTATTTTTTTTATAAAATAATAGACACATAGAAGTTGATGATTGATGATGAACACAGACGTCGCTGTGACGTGATGAGAACGTCGACCGTTTAGAGCAAATAAATTAATTAAAACATGAAAACTGTCCTAAACCTATTTGTCAAGCAAAGCAAAATACCTAGGTATCATTTCATTCATATATCACAAACCGTACAACAAAACGTCTTGTTTGTCTTTAGTGTCAGGCGTTGAGTTCGGGGCTGAGTGACAAGCGTGTAGCTCCCGAATTATGCCGTTGACTGTTCATAATCATTGTCACCGCGTTTTTGTCTGGCTGCAAACTTTGCGAATCTGCTGTCAATAATATGACAATGAAATGCAAAGCGTTGAATTTCAATTATGCTTGATAAAAAAAGGAAAAAAATATACTTTTGTGGCAGCGGGTTTCAAATTACACCAGACCAAAATTATACAAATATTGAATATTAACAATCCTGGATAAATACCTACTCTTAATTATTTTAATTAATTGTTCGCTTAAATGTCTCGAAGTTGTTAAAAATTTAATTATGTGATTTCGTTACGCGCAATTTACGCGCAGGTATATTCAAAAATATTCTTTTCTACAGATTTAAAAAATCTTGTTACACAATTTTAAACTAAAATAAATTAATATCACATCACTAAAATATATTTCATTATATAAATAATTATTGCAATTTTTTAAATGATTTAAAATAAAATATTTTTTATAAGTTTCAACTCACCCATTTTTTATTCGAGAACACTGCACTATTCGATAATAATTCCGCTCGAGATCAACCACGATACCGTCTACCGGTGGTATAGCATCGTCACCCTAGCACTGTTGTAGCGATATGCGCCCGCGCAGAACGCCAGTGCCGCCTCAAGGATACCGCGTGGTGCCTACAGAGGCTATAGTGCGAATGCGGTTTCGCTACCGGCTCTCGCTGAAGATTCCTTCCAAGCAAGATAACGATAAGGTCGCGAGCGATCGCTCATGTTATCTAGACGGCGCCCGCGATCGATCTCCTGTGTGACTTCTAGGTCGCAACTCCTGGCTTACGAAAGTTACGTAACGTTCACGTAACCAATTAGCGTAACATCCTCAACCTTAACATTTGATTTTCGTTTTTGTCTCTATTTACCGTTCCGAGTGGCGCTCTTATCCCGTTGGTGTCACAGGTGGCAATTCAGACATAGGTTGTCCTGGTTTTTGGTATGGCTTTGACCATTGTTTCATTTTGTTATAAAATATGATTTTGATAAAACCACGATTCAACGATACACTCTCCACCAGCCATAACATGTATTTAAGCTAATATTGTAAATATAGTCAACTACTGCCGTCATAGGAGCGTAGTGTGTTATATTACCAATATATTTTTTAAAGTTTCGGTAAGATTGGCACGAAAGATTGACGCAAAGGTTGTTTTTTTATAACTACGTTATTCATAGTTTTTAACAATCAAACTTGATAGCGTACGGTTACGTTATCACTAAAATAGAGTCTAGCCTTAAGTGCCCATGATAAAAGTGTTCAAGGAAGCGTCGGCACATCTGATATTGCTGTTATTATCGCAGTTAAACTAACCTCTTTACTAAAGGACAACCTTTCCGCATTTTTTCTTATGGTAGGAAGATGTTAAGCGAACTGCGGCTACCTGATGATAACTGACATTCCTATCCTGACGTCTGCAAAATCAGGAGTCTTGCAAATGCCAACTTTTTAAAGGATTAATGGGAAAATAAATACTGGATAGGATAAATGCTACAAGGCACAAAAAAGAATAGTCGGGGGGATTTGCCTTGAATCTCCTGCTCACTGCAAAAACACAACAGAAGATGTTTCACGGCAATCTTCTGTAGGAGGGTGGTAACGACGTCAATGCACCCAATATTTTGGGATAAGAGTGACGTCTACTGCCTAATAAAACATACGATTAATAACACAATACTAAATTAGCTTGCTACAGGTTTATGCACGATAGCGTAGGCGGAGGTATATTTCGAAGTTTATGCACTTAATGGTAAGGCCACATTATAACCAAATAATATACAATTAGCACTATCGGTTATTGCTGCAGGTTTCACCACCTCTATGCTCTAGCGCGATTTAATTGGACAAATCCAATTGCATCGGTCTTGTGTCGGCACATCAGAGGAAATTTATTGCTTCAAAGCCGCCACCACATTGTGTCATGACGTGTAAACATGCTAAAATTATTATAATATTTTCACATCGAATAACACCGGTAGGGCAGGGAAGCATATCGCCTGTGAATTTGTTTCAACCCTAGATATATATTTCACAAACCTTAAAAAGATTCAACTCAGATTTTGTAAATATGTCCAATTCGGGAATCTAACCTAGAACCTATCCGCGGGATAGTTCAGATTCATGATACTAGACCACAAATTTTACGCATAAAAAGTTCTAAAGTTTGGGTTTAAATACTCATAACAGCTATGTGTTATCGTAAAAATTAGAGCATGAAAATATACTTACTACACTTGTAGATTTACGCGTCCGCAATCCGATGTAGTTCATAGTTTACGTCGAGCTAACTGCATTTTTTTGTTTATTGTGTCATTTGTAAAAGTAGAGCGTTAATAAACGTTCATAGATTGTTCCTTCATGATCTTAACATTCAAACGTAACAGAAAGTCTGTACCAGGGAAGACCTCGCACTACGTTCTTCGATCAAATCAGTCAAATATTAGCCGACGGAGCAGTAAAGAGTCTTGCCAGCCGACGGAAATGAATAAAAATAATTATAAAAATGGAAGAGACAATAAAGGTTTGTGTGGATCTTGATGCTTGGCGTCGATTCTCTCTTCTTACTCCGTAAGACATCTAGCGTGGTATGTATGTAATATGTATGCATGTTATATAACATGTTTCAGCTCGCAGTAAATAAGTAACTTAAATTCTAAATGTTGTTTTGTACGAGTCTGGTTATTTTAAAGTGTAGCATTGTGTACCGATTAGTAAGCAAGTGATGCAGGGTCCATCCCCCCTCCCTAATCATTTCCTACTCCTTGTATCATTTGTCATTTCCTACTCTCATTTTTTTTTAACTATCCTTAAAAAAGTTTGGAACACTTCGGGTTTTGCTGATGTCGTAGGTAGTGGTGACACTTACCATCAGATTCCCGTAGCTCGTTTGCCTTCTTATAACCATAAAAAATAATAAAGACAAGGTTGACTCCAGTAACTGGTTCAGCCACAATTATATTTTTTTATGGTTAGAAGAAGGCAAATGAGCTGCGGGCACCTGAAGGTAAGTGACGCCGCTATATCTGTAGAACTGTAAAGAACTAATTGCTCAATGATAATTGGATCGGATAGATCATGAAAGGGGCAGGAAAAAAATACTGAGGAGTATAAGCTCTGGACCTCTTGCTCATTGCCAAAACACTACTAAAGTTGTTTTAGGGCAGGGCATAGCTTTTGAAGAAACGTGGTAGCGGCACAAGCTCGGCGCGCCCACAGGACTCCAGGATACGAGCGCTTACCACCTTAAATTGATTAATTTGCCGATTTCTATTATAATTTAAGATTCAAGGAAAAAAGAACGTCCATTTAATGTAACCACACAATAAAGTTAAGAAAGTATCCCAGCGTTATATTGGCTTACTCAGGAAAATTGCTACTTCAAACCTCTCGGGTCCCGCGGGACCGCCTTGAAAGCAGCGAGACAACATTTAATGGGCAACACGCTAAGGCGATTTGTTTGTACCGCCTAAGTAAATCAAATGAAAATGCTATTTGCATAATTATTTTCGGATTATAAAAATGTAACAACATTTTCGTTTTGTTTACAGTTTAAGTAAGATAAGCTTCTTACTTTCAAATTAGAGGGCACTGGAAGAACGTCAAAAATAAATACAGGAATGGATTTCTACAGCACAGTATCATCACAGCTCCAATGTTACGTGTTGCGCAAAATTCCTAAGTTTGATTCTCGATCGGACATAGTTTCGGCAGACGTCACGGGTGGCCGTGTCACTTACTGGCCGATGTCTGCAATTTATTTGCCTTTTTATTTCCTTTTAACATTAAAACATTTCCGTTATAATGCATTTTAGTCCACTAACTAGTTTAACTGGCTATGCGAGTAGGATAAGAAAGTCTACGACATGGTTTTTCCGGTAATGGATGAGTGCTAGATTTTACCATAAACATTATGAACTGACACAATATTGGGAATCCTTGATAAATAGCGCATGTAACCCTATAGTTGGAAGCGTTAGGTTTCTGTCAAAATGTGTGAAAGTGTAATTGTTGTCGTGGATGACGGAGTGGGATGCTTAGATACGATGGTACTTAAGCCATAAAATAAGTCAATGCTAACGACGAAGACATCCACGCTGCACAACCATAAGGGCTGCGTCATGCTAATTGACCTCGGAACAAAGCAAACTCGCGAAGGTTCTTCACGAATAAAAAATATACGCCACATTAGATTAGCAGTTATTATACGGGATCACGCGTCTCTTTTTGCAATTCCTACTGTTAAGGCTTAATTGTATATTGTTTTGTTTAGAGCCGTCGAAAACATGAAGTACACATAGCCGCGAAAGTGAATACCTCATTCGAAATATGTTTTATCAGGCCACCGTCACAAATGAGATTTAGTCTGGTATTTATTTTATAGAAGAAGTTAGTGAAATAGAAGACATAGAATATACAATAGAAAGAAGATAAAATAAAAAAAGCAGAATAGGATTATAAAAAACGATTATCGCACATAAGCAAAGTAGTAGTTGAAAGTATGAATCTTTCAACTTACAGAATCGCTTTGGGAAATTGGACAGTAGCGAAAAAAGAGAGTATTCAAAGGGAAATAGCCAGCTTACTACTAATAGCCAAGCTAACAGCAACATTCATCTGTTGAATCACATGCTCGCTAGCCTCTTACTACCTATGAAAAAATTGTAATAATGCAGGCGACTGTACCTTGAGCAAGACACGGCTCAGGGCCGCGAGGCGCACCGGTCAAGTGCGCCCGCATGCCTTGTTTGTGTGTGCGGCGTAGGGCGACAGGAAAACACTTTGAGTAGCGCCTTATCAATGACATATTGTACCATTTATTATCATACAAATTTCTCTCTTTAGAATAACCACTCTAAAGTGAGATATCTATGTTAAAAAAAGCTTCTGTCTAGAAAATAGAAAATTGTGTTTTTTTGCATATTTTTCCAACAAAAAGTTATTAATAACAAAATGAAAATTGTAAAGTTAAGATGAAGGATAGAGGAAATAAAAAGAGAAAGATCGATCCTGGATATTCAATGTACTATCAAATCACATCTAGGATCATAGGATATCATAGGATCTAGTTTTATGGAAGTAAAAGGGTAAATCTTTGTACTTAAATCCAATGGCGGCATTTGGAATGGTGGTTATACTACATCCCTTGTGCAGCATTTTTATTTTAGCGCAAATTTTTGCTTTTTTTACTTTTGAGCGAAATATGAAAGGAGTCTATGAAATTGTGAAACTCATTTTTATTGTTGGTTTAACAAGAACTTGAAAGAGAGCTATTAATACGCTACATTCCATAGCGGATCTACGACATTGATTTTCTGTACAGCCAATAATAGTAGCGATAGGCACAATACTCTGCGTAATTTGTACGCATAGTACAAAAACGTATTAAACGTATTAAACGTACAAAAACAACTTAACGTTGAGTTTGGTACAAAAAAGTATTTGTAAACACAATAAAGGGATGAACACATCACAGCAGATTAGTGAGTAAAGAACTGGAAGGTACTGATGCAATGTTAACATATTTACCTTGGGGCCGCATAACGATACATAAAACTTGGTCTCTATTAAATGACCGTCAATTATTTGTATGCAGAACATCTATAACTGTGTCCTTTGAGATTGATTTCGACACACGAACAATTGGCGTCCTCAGACTGTCCGAAATAAAATAAATCATTCGGCTTAAACGAATGTTTAACGGTTTGTATGCATTTTATTTATTACTTGTGTTTTGGAGAAAGGTCAACCGGTGACCTTGAGCAGCACTAGTAGCCGCTCATGGCTTTACTTACTGTCTTTACACTTCTTTATAGAATTAATTTCTCAATAGACCTTTTATTTATACATTATTTTATTTTTAGTAGGAATCTCGTCAACCGTTTTAGCATAATTTAAACATATATCCTAATTTAAAGATTGACTTAAAAGAAAGTTTTCTTAAATTGTATGTGAAACAAAAGAAGTAACACGGTTTCTAACTAGTTGACGTGCACTTTTGCACTTCTATTTGTCGAATTAAAATCTCGCGTATTTCATGCGCTTGTCACTTACATTTAACAATAAGAAATGTTGGAGTGATCGACGGTACTCAATCGAAACTTCTTACAATTTATAATTTATTTATTTTTAATAACAGACCGTCTCGACTCGGCGCGGGCGGGACAGCTTTAGCGTTACAAAGTTCCTAGTCTATGCTATTTCCAAGGTTTCTAACTACATGTCCTAATCCATTGAAATCGGTTCTGCGGTTCAAGTATAAAAAGGTATTTATGTATAGATATACAGTTACTTTTGCATTTTCAATACGTGTAAGCGTATCAGAAGATATATGTTTAAACAGTCTGCCTGATGTTGTGTATCGTCTATTTCCCATAGAAAAATCTTGCAGTGTAAAAACTTACTGCAACGATACGACAAAAGGCGCGAGGTTATTAAAATAAAGGAGGCATTGGTAAGGATATAAAAGATTGGAAAGAACGAGGAAGAATACTATGAGTTCTGACTTTAGAGCTTACTAGTCATACTTGCATTGGTGGGATGTTATCCAGTTATTTATATATTTATTTTTTATGGTATAAAGAAGGAAAACGAGCTGCGGGTACCTGATGGTATCTGACACCGTTACGCACAACATTTCCAAAACTTGAGGTCTTGCAGGTGCGTTGCCAACTTTTATCCTCTTAGGATTACTGGGAAAATGAGAACTGGATAGGATAAAAGATACGAGGACTAGGAAAGGAAAGGTGAGGGGGATGGGCCCAATCGGTGCGCCCAATTCAACCCCGCGAAAGGAGAAGCAACTTACACCTTACACCTTACAAAGTTGGGTAACGGTAACCTTCATCTGGATGTTGATAGCCATGGAATCGTTTATACTCCGCAATAGGAGCTTAGTCTCCCATAGAAGGTAGTGTTAGTACCCCACAAACATATATCGAAATATTTACCATGAGGTATTAAAATGAAGTATTATACAAGCCACGTAACGACAGAGGAGGGTCGACGGCGGTGCGAGTGGAATTATAAAAACCTTAAAGGAAACAAACATTTGTGCAGGCCTCGACCTCCTTGCTGGTTACAACATACAAATTTCCTACCAATATTGATGTATACACCTCCTTAGTATGTGCTTTACCAAACTACGGTACATTTGGTTGAAAAAGGTCACGTACAGTTATGTGTTTCAATTCATTTTTGTGGAAGACACGTTAGGCTATTGCAAAGTCGTACATTATAAAAATGCACCCTCAATTTTATAACGAAATAGAACCTCACATTTAGTCTTAGCCAATTTAGTCGCGAGCGCCAGAAGGTAGGTTTGCTTATAAGTTGTTCGATAAATGTTTTATAGAAATCAAACCATATTGTTTATTTAGTTTAGTAACTTTTGCGATTGGTAATTATCTGTCAAAGTATTTTAATCAATACCTCCATATTTCCTGGAATAATACAAAAAACAATAAATATCATTTAAAAAACACTAATCTCAGCCAATGGCATTAATAATCTAGTCGTATCGTAATATTTTCTTATTAATATTATATTTTAATAGCATATTGTTGTAATCTCAAAAGTAGTCAGCCTGACTGGCAGCAGAGCCCACATAACGTTTACTTTTCGGGTTCTCTTAAAAAGTAAAAAGAGTCCATTCCGTGGAAATTAGGTTACGTGAGATTGGTATTAATTTTTAGACAATTTCTTATAGAAAGTATATAGTAATAAAAGGTCATTGCACCCAATGAGACTCCGAGAGGGGAGTTGTTACTAATACTGTATATATATTTTATCATTAACGCAAACGTTTTTGTTACGCAAAAACTGCTGGACTGATTTAAATGAACTTTACAGTAACCACAAGTAACTACAGCTACAGTCTATAAAAAATTATAAAGTTACCAAATGTGAAGCCGCGGCAACAACTTAGGAGTTATGAAATGTGAATAAATTATTGTAATAATAAAAACAAAAACGTTTGTAACGTTTGGTCTTATTTACGTAATTATGCCCCCACGATTTTCTGCCTGTTTCCCCACTTTTTACTTGATAACTGTATTTTTCATGAATTGATATACATGTAACTTCAACCCTCACCGCTCCGTTGGCGTTATTCTTCAGATGCGATCTGTCAAAGTCTGTCTCAAATTTATTTGTTTTTTTTGTTGTTATTCCCTAAACAAAACAGGATATTAATATAGGTGTATCTTCACAAATTATACTCGAAAAGATAACAAGTTCTTTTCAAATTACAAAAAAAAAGTAAAACAATTTTTTTTTGACATCGAATAACAATAATGTCTTTGTTTAGAAGCAAGAAAGATTTCTTTGAATTTTGCCTTAACATTTCGCCGGGAAAAGTAAGGTGGTAGTATCTATTCTCGATTGCGTCTTCGCATCCCTCAATCAACTTTTACATGATCATAATATTAGTGACTAGTTTATAGACTAACGAGCTGCATGGTATGAACTTGGATCGTCTACTCTCCATCAGCGGTCAACAACAACGTGAGATCTATAAAGCCACATCAGTCAGAGCTACTTCTTGCCTACTTATATTCATCTAAATTTAATTTCATTGGTTATATAATTCAGTTTCTAGCAAGTAAATGGAGCTTGGTCAACCGACCCATTGGTCGAGTATTGGTACCTTGGGTGCAAACCAATAGGTTTTAGGTTCGAATCATGGCACACGCATCGTGCGTATATATACTAAGTCGATTCTTTGGAGTTGTGAGTTTATTATAATAACGACAAATTTCGTTGTCGTATGGATTTATTACAATAACCATAAATAAACTCAGAAATTTAAAAAAAAACAGGCAAGATACGTGAACTTGAGCGCCGGGTGTACAATGCATGTCGGCCACTGTGCCGAGTCATGACGAAGCCAGAAGACTGCCCAATCCTATTACACACGGTTATTTAACCTGAAAAGTGCGCGTGTGGGGTGTATTTCAATTGCTATTCGACGAAGTGTTCAGTGGAAATAATAAATAAATTCATTTTGGTAGGCTCTGCTCGTCTCGGCACAGTCTCCGAACCTGCGGAACGTACTTGTGTCTTCCCTTCAACTGTATTTATTTAATGTATAATGTATTTTTCTGGTGGTAGGTGCTACTATGCCGGAGAAAAATTTAGAGCGCCGACCTGGGTAGTTACCCCCGTTCTGCAGAAGTCTGTCGTGAAGCAACTCCTGTTGTGTTTCGGTTAGCAATAGGTCCAGGACCCATCCCCCCTCCCCCATCTTTTCCTTCGCCTTGTACTATTTATTCAATACAACTCTCATTTTCCTATTGTTCCAATAATAAGTTAACAACGCATCTGCAAAACTTCTGGTTTTGCGAATGCCGTGGGTAGCGATGCCCCTTACCATCAGGAGCTTGCAGCTTGTTTACCTTCTATCACCATAAAAATGTGTAAAATTCTCGTGTAATTATAGATATGCGTTTTCTCTTTTCTATAACTATACACACGTTAAATGTTGTGAATACTAACTTAACTTCACTTATTACCGATCTGCGTTGTAAAAATAAACTGCCCACAAACTTGCGTAGTTTAATATAGTTCATGCCTAACGTAGTGTTTACTACTCTTTTTTTAACATTACATAAAGAAAACGAAGTTGGCCACATTGACCTGGGGGACACATCCCCACTGTCGTCATCATCTTTATCACTCAGCTTTTCCTTCTTTTCATCACACCTCTGGTGTCGCGGGGGTCGTGGCTGGCGGCATCACTTACCACTAGGACCACTCAGGACTTTCCAAGTGTCCACTGCACATTAAGGGAGACGTTATCATTATTATTATAGGTTAAATAATCATGCTTTAGGCTGTATAACATTAACTGCCGAGCCTCCTTCATTGCCCTGGACCTTGAGCAAAAGCACTACTACCGGGGAGGGGTGTACCCTCAAGTGAAAGAATAAGGAGATAATAAATGTCAAGATAAACAAGTGCCAACCGACATCACCTACTTTTAAATATTTGAGAAGACATAAATAAAGGAGGCAGCAAGGCTAAGTCCTCT
>DVZZ01000004.1:0-15823 GCA_018237845.1 Euselasia chrysippe | reverse complement strand
CAATCCAAAAAAAAAAACAAAGCATTTTTAAACTCAAGCCAATACATTTATATACGTTTATTGTTAAATAACTTTTTATAATTTTTAATTATTAACTGCAAAATCTTTATTGTTAAGATTAATATAATTAGGCCGTTGAGTTACATGCTACGTATAACTAGAAGTGTTAGTCCACGTTATCCTTCTACTTTAGCTTAATAACATCTCTCTATAATATTATTGATAGTTTGGCAAATCTTGTAAAAGTGCATAATTGTATTTTTGTATCTCTGTATAGTAGTATTCAGTGCACTCACAAGAGCAACAAGTATCTCTCCATTTGGAGTAAACACCATTAACCACTAACAAGGTAACGGTAATTACACTATTAGAGACTAATAGATAGTTAATGCAGGCGCATTAAACTGCGTACCTATTATAATATAATTATATCGAAGCTAATATAAATTATTATAATCTCAAAAAAAAAAAACAATTAAACAAACCACCGACATGTTTTGCATATTCTGTCAGATTTCAGGTGTCAAACGTCAAATCTGACAAGCAATGATGGGTAATTTAAATTACATCAGACAAAAACATTAAAAAAGATTAAAATATGTGCAAAAGTACAAAAATATATAAAACAAATTCATTATAATTAGTTATGTAAAAAAGCTACCTATTTTATAAGAGCCAGAAAACAGCCACCTCGGGCTCTGTGAGAATGTCAAATTAGAACGAGTAAACTGTACAAAATCGATTAAATTCCTTAATAATTAAATATAAAATGCATTGCCTAAGGTAAGGAAATTTGAAAAAGATTTTTAGCCGAGACAAACTGTTTTCAAAAACTTTTGAAAGTAGTTGGACTCGATTGTCATCTTTTTCGAGAAAAATATTAATATTCCGATTTATGTTTCAGAGTCCTAGAGTGTACTCGAACTAACAATATCTTCACTTAGGGCAAATAAATTAAATGTAACATGTAGGAAATGCAGGTCGGAAGGTTTTATTTATCGGGCATATCAAACTTTGGTCCCTAACTAGGAGCGTCTCTTGTTTTTTAGATAACCAGCTAACGACGTAAATATGTCAATATATAAATCATATAAATATTTAAGATTCATAAATTACATAAAAATATGTAACGTTTGCGCCGGCCCTGGGCCTAGCCGAGATTCACAGCCGGGGCTCCGCGGGACCAGCGCTCGCCTATCTAACGACACCTAAGCACACAGCCACGTTCACATACAAACATTTAACATTCTTAAACTAAAATCTACCAAAAATGTCAAGCGTATCGATCAGCGACGTGTGTCAAAATGGACATTTAAAATGCACTCGTAGGTTGCAGTACTGAGTCAGTACTGCAAATTACAACTTGATCTACAGCGCAAACAACTATGAGTTTCAAACATTAAAATCCAATTCTTCCGCTCACAGTGTTGCTCCCACTGGCGCTACCGGTTGTCACAAACACACACGAGAACGCTAACCACAACATTAGGCGCGTTTGACTTTATTTGTCTATCGTTATCTCAACGAGCAAATGATGATATTCCTGTGATAACAAGTTGGTGTGTTTGTTTACTCCAGTACTGCGGTGGAAGTGTCCCAACAGAATTCTATGTAAAAGCCTAGGATTCAATAAAAACCTTACAATTTGTAAAACTACTTCAGTGCCGTACAACGACTCGATCTAAATAACCCATAACGACCAATCTAAATGCACCTGGCCTAGGCATGAGATGCGCCAAACTCGAGTTAAGCTCAGGAACAAATATTCCTTTGTGAATCTGCATCTCGATAACAACATGGACCCCAATTTTTAATAGAAAATATATTAATTCGTATGACAACATAACCTATTTAATTTAATGTTATTTTGTGCGTATTGATGACGCCAAGATAAAGGCCACTAGAAACACTGTCTTATCCAAGTGTAATCTAATGGGAGACGTGTCTTAGGACACCCATGTACTGTCATCTTTTTCATACCCAAGATCTCGATTTTTCCTTGGATTTAGACTAGGAATGTCATTTTTACAAAACGATAAAAAACAGTAGTGTATTAAACATATTAAAAACAAGCTACGAATGATATTTTTGGAAACTGATTTTGCGGTAGTATTCTGCAAAAGTGACATTTTGAAACTGATCGTGAGAGATTCGAGAGTAATGCGATTTTATTTTTCGAATGTAACGTTGTGTCTCGACACTTTGTATTTTAGGTAGTAATGTTACTCGAAAGAACTTTAACACAGGTCGCCGTTCAGCCGAGTCTATTCTGGTTTGTCCATGCGATGGCGAGTGTTGCGTGATGCACAACTTATAATAAACGTACTCACATCGCTATAATTTGCATTTTTGTGGTACGAATTGTTTTTACATAGCTGCAGAGGTATCTTATCACATCGTATAGTTAATTTTAACTCGTTTAAAATGCTGTTTCAGTCGGTCTCACTCTTTTGTGCAGATTCAAATATCTGAGTAGCGCGACCTTCGAGAAGTATACATTTCTACTTATCGCTAAGTCGGCCTCAGTCGCGTTGAGAATACATTCTGAGTCGTCACCTCCAGCGCTGAAGATTCCAGGTTAGTATTAGTGCGTTCTTCAGAGGTTTTGTGATGTCTCTGTAAAGACACGTCTCATATTATAAAATGTGAAAGGTAAGCAAATGATAAATTAGCAAAAAACATTCAATGGTCAGTGTGCTCGCCCACGCGGGCCTCGAGCGCGCAGGTCGGCCCGGGCCTAGAGTCTGTGAGTGGGGGCGGGCTCACCGTCAGCAGTAGCGCGCGTCGTCGCTGGGGTGCGTGAGGTAGCGCTCGCCCACGCGGGCCTCGAGCGCGCGCAGGTCGGCCCAGGCCTCGCGCGTCTGCAGCCAGACGTGCGCCGCGCACTTGTCCACGGACAGCCGCTTGCGCTGCTTCACTTGCAGCAGGTTGTTGATCAAGTCGATCGCTGCCCGATCAATGGAAATCACAACCAACGTTAACTGGAACATATCTACGTAAATATCTAATTCTCCAAGCATTGTAATAATTTACAAAAAACCGCAATGTGAAATAAAATTGCAACAGCTTGTCACTAGAACTACCCCGCTCGCGTCTTTTCGTGCGCTTTACATTGCTGGCTATGTATACGTCACAAAACTTATTCATCCATTTTTTTAAAAACTATTTATTACAAAATTAAATATTACAGTTAAAGTATAGGTATACGATCTTGCCATATCAATAATCGGGAGACGTCGTGTCACAGTTTCGATACGCTCCGCTAGCCTGTCGCCTATCGACTAACTCCGCACGGAAGGGGCGGGCTCACCGTCGGCGGAGATGTCTCGCCAGGGCGCGGGCGGGTACATGAAGGCGGCGTTCTGGATCTGCTCGTGGATGTCCTCGTCCTCGTTGAAGGGGAAGGTGCCCGACAGCGACACGTACACGATGACGCCCACCGACCACATGTCCAGCGAGCGGTTGTAGCCCTTGTTGCGCAGCACCTCGGGCGCTGGAGGGGCGTCACACGCGTTACAAGAGCGACTTGGATTACACGAGGCCTTGCTTGGGACGTGTGTCGATGTTCGATGCACCACGAAACCCATTAGCATTATGACGGCCGTGAGACAAAGTTCGTTTGTCTCTGTATCCGTTAGCAAATCCTTACTAATGAACTACTAAGTTTACGGATTTATAATTTAGATTGACAAAAAAGTTTTACGCTTATTCGTTTATTTTTGTGGAATACGAATGATCGACAGGAATATGTTTCTAAGTTTCGTTAAAATTAGGTAAATATTATTTCAACTGGAACAATCTTATTAAAAAGTCCCAAACTTCATTAAAATCATATTTTTTTAAACATTTTGTATCAGGATATTGGATAGATAAATATAACGATCAGCTCCCTAATACTTCGGTAGTGATCGGAGTAGGTTATGCAGATGTACTAACCGAGGTAGGCGGGGGTGCCGACGACCGATCGCCGAAAGGATTTCTCTCCGATGATACGCGCGAACCCGAAGTCGCACAACTTGACCTGCGGGAACTCCTCATCCGACGACAGCAACACGTTTTCGGGCTTGAGGTCACAGTGTACTATATTTTTCTCATGCAGGTACTTTAGAGCCACCAGAATCTGCGAATATCCTCACAGTTATGTAGTTATGCAGTACGGCATATTACATGTAGTTTTATTAGCCTTTATACATTGTTGAAATTCATCATCATTCCAGACATTCATCATACTGATGAATTAGATACCTTGACAAATTGTAAGTGATGGTATTAAGTTATAAATCAATAAAAATACAAGGTTCTTTACAATTATGAGTATCAATTTTAGACAAAAAATTAATATTTTCTTGATAAGAAAAATGAAGAAAAAGATTGCCTCAAGTCTATATCCTTATGCGATTACTAGACTTCAGCAATTAATCGTGTCAATAAATTCACTGAGTGTAAGTTTATTTACTTGTCTGATTGCACAGGGCAGGTCGCTGACGTGTCGTAGCTAACGCGTCATAGATTACGCCGAGACTTACTTGCGCCACTAGAAACTTAGTGATTCTCTCACTTAGCCGTCCCTTCTCGTGAGACAGGATCATCTCTAACATGTCCCCTTTGAGCTTTTCCATCACGACGAATATTCGCTCGGGAGTCTCGAACATTCTTTCCAGATTGACGACGCCCGGGTGAGACAGATTCTGCAGAATGGCTACTTCGTTCTTAAGTTGTGCTTCTTGTTTCGTCGGGAATCGCAACTTATCTATGACCTGCGGAAAATATAATACTATAGGCTTTACATCTTTAAACTATTTTTCAATTTAAATTTTTTATTTTGGTTGGTGATAGTAACAATAGCTTGCCTACTATGTATTTTTAGGATTGAGAGGGCAAACCTGCGACGTGACCACCGTCGCCAACCTGTGACTGCTACTGCGAACTGGCCCGAGCCCAGCACCTCGGCGGGGTGGCGCCACCTGGGCAGTGTGCGTGTGCGTGTGTGCGTGCGTGTGCGTGCGCGTGCGTGACGCACCTTGATGGCGACGGGGCGGCGGTGCGCGCGGTGCAGGCCGGCGTACACGATGCCGAACTGGCCCGAGCCCAGCACCTCGTCGGGGTGGATGCGGTACAGCTGCGCCATCTCGGCCGCGCGCTCGCCGCCCGCCGCGCTCGCCTCGCCTGCGCACGGACTCTGCAGGGCGCACTGCGCGGGCGGCACGGGCCGGGTGTCGTTAGGCGCGAATATTAATAGGGGCTATTAACATTCGCATGACAAGGGCGAAAGGCATTTAGGCTGGTAGATCTTATTCGGTTCACGTAAGTGATATTTCTGATGTCGCAGACGTGAGCTGGCGATTATTATTACTTATCAAGGAAACGGAGTATCCGTTTTCATTTTTAACCTTTTTTCTAAAAAAAAGATTATGATCGGAAACAACGAAAGATATCCGTTTCGACACCTTTTTGGAAGTTAGCTTACATATTTTTTAAAACGGAGTTGTAACTGTAAATAATGGTATTCTCGATACATTATGTAAGACTAAGTAAAGTAAGGTAAAAATAAAATGATGTAAAATTTATATTTTATGCGACATATATTTTGAGCTATTATTTGAACTCAACAAAGATAACGTCCGATACAGATACGATCGATTAATTTTCATTAGTATATAGTCTTAACAGAAAACAAAACACTATTTAGGCATCTAATATTTCTTTATTTCCGAAGAGTCAAAATTGTTTCATACGATACGTGAAAAATTATTGCCTCGTCAACCTCTTTGCTAAGTTTAAATGACGATTTTGACGTTAGAGTTCATTAATTAATGTTTAAAAAATTTAGTAACAATAAATAGTTTTAAATTTTCAGAAATTTAAAACTGCGTCAAACCAAATCGTGTACAATGTGCCAACCGGCGCTCCCGCGCGAGGGCGGCGCCGCCTTACCGGAGTGCGTGTGCGGCATGAGCGCGTGGCGCAGCGCCGTCTCCCACGAGCGCGCCAGGTAGGCGCCCACGCCCGACTCGGGCGGCGGCAGCGCCCCCCCGGCGCCGCCCGCGCCCGTCGCCGCCCACGCGGGGTCCACGCCCACCAGGTAGTCCACGTTGGGCGTGCGCAGCTCGAAGCAGTGCATCACGTCTGTTCACAGTAGATACGAATTAGTAATGAAGATCTACAAAACACTATTTCGACGAAGTTTAAACTTATACATTTTATTCTTTTTAGAAATAAAATTACAAAAATAATACGAGGTGAGGTACGATGAAAAATAGGATAAAGGGATGTGGTCCCGGCTCCGAGGCGTCTCGTCGCGGCGTCACGTGGTTCTCTCACGAGCCAAGTCGGCGTACCTCATTGAACGACTGATTAGAAGCTGCACTTAAAAACTTAGATGAACAGTTATATTGAATTATGTTAACTAATTATCCCATCATACCTGACTGAGGCTGTCGTGCAGAGTCGACTGCTAAGATCTCATTTAGAGGAATCTCCTTATAGTACTTCGTGCCTTGGTCCGACGTGAACAGCGTGATAGTCTTGCTGTCCAGCCTCCAGTAGTGACGTTTGATCTAACAAAATATTTTATACATATCACTGTACTGTATTTTTATGTCGGCATTAACGAAAGCGTCAATGTGAATATGAAAGGTCATGCTCCGCTGGTTCGTTCGCGGAACGCTTGGTGAGACAGATGCGGATGGAAAGTGAACTCGCTATCTGGGAAGCCTTCGTACTGCATACCTCGATTGAATCAGTCGAATATTAGGCAACGGAGAGATAGACGTCAGTCAATATTGTGTATACTGCTGCTCATAATATACATACACTTGCTGGGTAAACAGCTAGGGATAACTGACGGATAGGGTTAAGAATAGGGAATAGACCTTGGATCTTCTGTATACAACGGAAACACGACTTACTTTATGGCATTTTTACAGGATGACGGTCGTTACCCAAGCCGGTGCATGCGACCTATTGAAATCCGTCCATAATGGAAACAAGATAGTCATGTAATGGTGTGTGAAAATAGCCGCTAAGATACATAAGAATTACACACAGTAATTACATAGTACGAAGAAGACCATTTGTGCATGCGGCGCACTAATTCTTAGGTTATTTTTAGTTTAGAGTTGCCAGTGCTCCTCGGACCCTCACCGCCTTGTCCTTGTTGGTGAAGTGCACGAGCCAGCCCTCCTTGAGCCACTGGCCCTCGCACTTCTTGGTGTGTTTGACGGACTGCACGATCCGCATCAGCGGGATGTTGGCGCTGGGCGACGACGACGAGCTGGAAATGTCTTTATTACTTATTTTAAATGGCGGCAGCGGTTCGGTAGGGCTGTCAGGTTAGTGATTAGTTCCAGTTAATGGACACTTGCCCATGCCCTTTTCCATTTATCCGTAAAAAGTAACATTTTAGAACCGAGTTTGTGTACTGGAATTATACAAAAGAATACACACTCGACGACTAACGGTAGACGCCGTTCCCCGCTCCGCCGGTTCCCGTTTCCTCGTAACCTGCTTCTTCCTGCAGAAGCCTGCCGTGACATAACTTTTGTTGTATTCCGGCAGTGAATAGGAGGTCGAGGCCCGTCCTCTCTTTTTTGTCTTCGCCTCTTCCGCTATCATTTCCCCCTGATGTTCATTATTTTGCTAATCTGACAAAAGTTATAATCGCATGTGCGCGAGTCCCGCGGGGCGCACCTGCTGGGGCGGCTGGCGTGCTCGGCGCGCACGTCGCGCTGCGGCTCCTCGTCCTCGTCGCGCTTGCGGGCCGCCGCCTGGAACACGTTGGCTACATGCCATTTTTTCGGTTTTTTGCAAAATCCTTTCTAAGAATGGTATTAATTTTTGAAGCCTTTACAGTGATATACTACTTCGCTCCTAACATTAAAAATACGAGACGATAAGACTTCCCTTTTTATTTACTCCTTGCAGATTATAGTCGACGACGGGAGGTCGGTGTAGACCATTTTAGGCGTCATAGGTTTAGTGGGTGACGATGCTTTTTATCAGAAAAATCATAGTTTCTTTCTCCGAAGTTTAAAAATAGAAACATTACGATTATAAGTTTTCTTCGATGAGTTGCTCATCGAAGAAACCTCACTTCTGATCACTGATAGCCACCGGACCCTTGAGCGAACATCGAAGCTCTTTTGATTTCGCCATCTCGAACAAAAACTTTCGTCAATCGTACGTACTCTCGGTAAACTTAAATGGGGTCGATGGATAAATATACCATAACTATAATAAATTAACAAAGCATCTCACCTCAGAATTGTGATCATCGTGATTGAGTTCGGCTTCGTCGGAGTCCTCGTCGTGGAGAGGTCTGGGGTCGGACATCTCGCTGCTGGTGCTACAGCTGTCTTGGAACTCGCCTGTAGCCGGGGGGGTTATAGTCGTAAAGAAGCTCTCACATCCTCATTACAACCAATACTCAGCTATCGCAATTTTAAGAGGCTCGGGAATCAATCAAAACATATGAAAAAAGTAGAAATATCGTAGTAACTAGCTCAGACCACTGGTAGTTATTTTTATTTTAGTGTTATTGACTACAACAGTTCAGTTACCTAAAATTTTCTAGTATTTATAATAGTAATAGTAATTGGATTAACACTGGCCATTTAGTGAAACTATTATTTAGTATCGCTTTTTTGTTTCATCGAGTTTTTATTTACAACGCTGCAAGGGAAGTTTTTATTTCTAAAGTACTTTAAAACAGTATATACCACCCTTTTGTTTCGTGCCATGCCCTACCTTAACTTTTCTAAAATTTCTCGTTAAATTCTGCCCCCACAAATAACTTTTTACATTAAAAAATTGATTTGTTCGCTTATGAATTATAAATGAAAGGTTTTAGGAAAAAAATCATTATGAAATTGTTACGACAACACAGTAAGTAAAATTTTAAAACATATAATGAGAAACTGAAATTCAAACTCAAAATAATTTTAATACAGAGTCCATTTTTTTATTTCCTCCCTGCAAGGTGTGTGCAGCAGGATGTACTAAATTACAATATAACATGCAACAGTGTAACTTAAAAGCGCAATTCTGTTAACCGTTAAGGAATGAAAATACCAAAAATATATAGTATGCCCAAAAACTAAAGAGCAAAACTATTCTCGAATCTGAATACTGAAATGCATGCAGTGAAGACATAACCTAAGGTTCTCCAAACTACTTTAACTGCTTTGAAATATTTTATATATAAATATATATACTTACAAGTATTACACTTGGGCATAGTTTCTAAAAGCCTCATCAACAAAATTATTTAGTCAGCAACTGTCAAAACTTGGATAAACTTGGATCATTTGCAGAAAACATTAATACTTTGATTTGATTAACTTGTTAAGTGGTCTGTCACCCGTCAAACTATGCCTCGGTAACAAATATTAAAACCACATTATGGCAAAACACTAATCATGCTTTTGCCATTCATTTTAATAATTAAAGTTGACAAATTACAACACTAAATAAAGTAATATTTCGACGTGCGTGTTTACTTCTGGATCAGTTCCACAAGTTTGCGTTCCTTTTTTTCTAATACTAAAATATGATAGCTAAAAGGACAGTAAAGAAATATTGTTTTTATTTCAAAATATCAACTTATTTGAATATTTACGTTTCAGAAACCGAAATAGATTTGACAGCACTATTATACATTAACAAACGCTGAATAGTTTGTTTGATCCGCCTTCCAGAAACAAGTCTGAGAAAAATATATAATAAATATATAAAAGGTATATAATAGGTAGCCAGCCTATTATCCGGGATGGAAAAGATAGGGACCCATTCTAATGTTGAACAATTTTAAAAACTCTTCCAAGAATCTTATTTATTTTTCTAGAATTTTTTTTATGGTCTGAAGATGGCAAACGAGCTGCGGGCACCTGATGATAAGTGACACCGCCATACATCCGCTATGTAATAATAACTTATTTATACATAGCGTAAGAACCTGTCTGACTTAATGTAGCAAAAAACCGCGAAAGTCTCATTGTATTGATTACTATTGATTTTACTGTATCTAACCATTGATTATAGAACCCTTTCAGTAGATTTAATGTTACACCCTTATTCATAAAAAATAAGTATTTTTAAACGCATTTTAGCACTAAAAATATGAAGTCTCCATTTTGAGAACATTTTGTTGAGTCAACTGAGATATATAACGATATATTTGATAGTAAAACAAATGTTTCCTGCCTTGTATTAAACGTTTTAAAATGTTTATGAAATGTTGTTAATAAGTCTGCTATACACGGTTTTTATGAATAAGACTATTAGTGTTAAATGCATTTTAGAGACTTCTAATACAATCAGTTTCTCAGAATAAGGCAGCGTATCGAAAAATACGCGCATCTACTGCGTAATGCATTTCCTTGAATCCGATTCAATGGACGCTCACGTGTGCGTATGTAATTAAATTACACATACACACATGCATGAGACGGCCTTACAAACAAGGTTTGTTAAGTAGTGTTGAATAGTAAAAATAATTTTATGAAAATGCTTTTTTTTAGATAATTCTATATTCAGATCTTGCTGGTCGTACCTAATTCTTAGACAGTAAAGTCTAATCTTGCTAATTATATTAATAATAAGAATAAGATTCTTTTAATGGTATGTGTAAGTTTGTACCTTATGACGGATTAAATTTTAAATTCATAACCTTATAAAGGGATTATAAGTATTTGATAACTTTTATTGCAGATAATTGGTCTATTCAATTAAGTATTGTTATGGCAAATTGCTCCTATATCAATTCCCATCCATTTTAGCTTAAGTTTTGATTTTTTGTTGCGTGAGAAAAATTTCATAGTCACGTAGATTTTTTTTACAAAATTATAAACTTTAAGATCATATAACACAAGTAGTGTTGGCGGCAATCTTTGATAGATTATTAGATATTACTCTGGCCTTTAAAAAATCGTTAAATAAGAAAAGATTTAGACTGCCCATAGGTATACTAGGCTGTCACATCGTAGGGCAAATCTTTTACTAGCTACGCAAGATACGTTCCTTACCTCTACTTTTGGGATATGAGCGAAGTTGAAAATTTTCTCAACCTTATTTAATAATTAATAAAAGTCGAGTTGAGTTCTAACTTTAGTATCTAATATAATATTATTACTTTTTATGCAATAATAATAAAAGCGATACAGCTTTCATTGGCTTCTAGATCAAATTGTTATTTCACGCTGATCTTTTGTGCAGCTGTGGTAAACTATCCACTTCACTGCACAGAATACTTGCGCCCGGGATTAGGGTAGAGGTGCGACAGAGAGAGCTATACACGGTAAAGAGAGACAGGTATATTTATAACTTGATAGTAAAACCGCAAGGCATCTCGCATGTAGGCCACAACCTCTTACAATTTTGTCCAGCTTTATAAGCAGAGCGTTAACTTTAGCTTAAACACTTATGAAATGGTTTATTTCAGTTGAGGGGCTCATTTTAGAGATTACCGACATTTACATTTATCAACATTTATAGTGTAGTTATATGGTATTATATTCTATACTACTAATCAAAATTTAACTATCTAAAGATATGGATAAGATATATAAGATAATTAGCGTCCGACCGAAAATACATTTTTATATGCGTAGTTTGTTTTCAGTTTTAACACAAAATCGACGTTTCGGTCGGACGCGAATCTATCTTATCTATACATGTCTATCTTAGATTGGCAAATATTAATTAGTCTATTAATATTGGCTGTAAGAATACATTTATACATTTCATATAATAAAACTTATAAAGGTGTTTTTTCCAGTAATACAATTTTTTTTTACAGAAACCACTAATAATTATAATATTTGTTATGTGAAAGCAAAAATGTTTCTATAATAGATTCTATACTTCTTGTCGTTGTTGCTTGGTGGAAGTAACTCCATAGATAACATAATTAAAATGAATTTGTAATTTTCCTCATATTTTTTTAAATTGTATTTTATAGCTAACCGGTTTCTACAATATAATATATTAAGAAATACATATGTTGATAAGCCCAATGGCTGTGTGCTTAAAAGCTCTACTTATTAAATGTTTGATTTTGTGTTCGATTTCCAACATGATTTCGGTCTTACCATTTTACAGGTAGTAAAGATTTTTTTAAACTTTTAATAGGTTCACTCTCTATTACACTGGTATTGATAAACTGCTGATACCCAAATAAGTAGATAGAGAATCTACTTATTTGGAGATCAGAGCGGGTAGAATATATTTATTACATTATTTATTATTGCGAAAGAAGATTAACGAGCTGCGGGCACCTGATGGTAAGTGACATCGCTACTAATGACATTCACAGAACCAAGCCAACTTTTTAAAGGGTTAAAAGGAAAACGAGCAATGAATAGGATATACAAGGAGTAGGAAAGGAGGGAATAGGGGAGGGGGTATGGGCCCTGGATCACCTGTTTACTAACCGAAACACGTTGTTTCACGGCAGTCTTCTGCAGGCGGCAGACTCCGGGAAAGGAGTAGCACCTACTACCTACCACCACATACGTGAATACATATATATCATTACACCAGATTTCTGACGAGGTAAGGAGAGAGAGTCAATTGGCAAGTTGTATAATTTATGCAAAACTGGATCCCGTAATGTACTGTAATTGAATTGATAAGTTATTATTATTAGTTTGGAAATATACCTAACATGTAATAGCCAATGTAATTCAACCCAGTACACAAACAAGGAAAATAAAGAACGATAGTGTTGTCACTAAACAAATAAATGCAGTTCATTACACCCTAGGTTTCGATAAAATTGGATCGTAATAACATCTGGGAGACACATAAACATTGGCGACCGTGGACAGTATAATAACCCTTGAGGCAGGACGCTCAAGTTATCGAACGGAAATGTCACTCGCGGATAAATACGTCATTTCGCGCCCTCGCAGTTCGCACTTATCGATATTATAACTGATTACAATACTACACCACTAACGCTGCCAACGATCTCATAACTGTGTAGTTTGAATAATGGGC
This sequence comes from Euselasia chrysippe, assembly GCA_018237845.1. Lineage (NCBI taxonomy): Eukaryota > Metazoa > Arthropoda > Insecta > Lepidoptera > Riodinidae > Euselasia > Euselasia chrysippe. The sequence goes on along the minus strand of DVZZ01000004.1, from coordinate 2,827 downwards.
TAGTGATAACATTGCATATTACAATACAACTGTAGTATAATCTACTCTACTACAAACTAGTCTACTAAATAGCAGAATTGGTGATAGAATAAGTTGGTGAATTGTGATGATATACAGACGATAAAAAAATCAAATAGAACAGAACTGAGCAAGCAGGTTTGTGCGGATCGTGATGCTAGGCACTCTGATCACTCTCCTTACCCCCGTAAAGGATTTAGCGTTATGATATGTATGTATGTATGTATGTAGAGCAAGCACGAATAAATGTGTCATTAAAATATCCAAGCAAATCTATCGTTAGTGCTACCTATTAACTTAAGCTCAAACAATTCCTTTTAGGGTGATAGGTGTTACTATTTTACTGAAGATTATTTTGGCGACAAAAGCGACCTGGTTTGTTACCAGCCTTCTGCTGACAACTGGCGTAAAATAAACTCTTATCGTGTCACTGCCAAATAGTGATTAGGAAGGGGGTGAGAGAAAAAGCGTGGCAAATCCCCATATCATAACCCAATCCTTTTATTATTTATACTAATCCAATTTTTATTTTCATATTAAACCTTTAAAAAGTGGGTGTCTGCAACTTAAACAATACCTACCTAAAAAAACCTATAAATCGAAACCAGAACCTCCGCGTAACAGTCCATATATATAACTCCTCGACTACGTAGCTGAATGACTATTGTTTAAAATATTATAACAAACAACGTACTAATAAATAGTGACCAGAAACACAAGACAAACAAAAAATCAGGAACAGGTAGCAGGAGAATATAAGTGACTACCATATTTGTAAAGTTAACAAGGTACATCCATCGTTAATGGAGATAACATTGTTCGGGCAAGGTGCGCTGAATGCGGCGTAATGCCTATTAAAGGTTCGAAAAAACTCTAAACGTCTTGATATAGTGCAGTACCATAAACGAAGCTTGAACATTTACTAGAAGAGAACTATAACCTTTATTAATGAAATATAGATACATGGCTTTAGTAGAATAGAGGGCATATGTAGACTTTAAGAAGCTACGTTTGAGTTTTAAGAAAGACCCATATAACATTTAGCAAATGAATTTTCAATAAACGAAGATTTTATTATGAAAGGACTCAGATTGAAGATAGATGTTAGAATGGGACGTATCGTCACGCGTGGTGAGTTCGTTTCCAAAAGGAGGGTCTCAAGCCCTGTGGGTAAAAATCCTGTCAAAACTCGACTTCTCAACTCTAATCCTACTAGTGTTATAAATGTCGTTTGCGGTGAAATGATATTGTCAGGTGTCAGCTCATGGTTTCCCTTAGTTAAAAAAAGGAAAAAAATACATGTGATCTCTAAGTGCTGTTAGGGTTATTCGTGAAACCCGAAAGCATTTTGCTACTATCGACAATTGTTTATTTGACTTGATTTGTAACATAGAGGGAAATTCAAATAGTTCAGCACCCAACCTAAACCAATATCGACATTTCTATTCCCATGTCGTCGCGCCTTTATATGCAAGTGGACGGGTTAATTCGATTTGGTGCCAGGACGAGGGCAATATTTTATCGCATCATGTGATCTATTTTGTCCTAGAAAGTATAGTATAGTAGAGTGGGTCATAAAAAAAGCAATATCTCACAGTTGAAGTGCGCCGCGAACTGAGGTCGTAACTTCTACAATGTTACTGCTCCACACTTCACTAGACAAGCAGCGCTCCGTTTTGAAACTCTGGCCAAAAATAATTTACTTATGTAATATTTTCCTTGTATTATACTTATCTTGATTATCTCAGTGTTTGTGTCTCAATGTTGATGAATTCACAGAAGGTTCTAAGTTTGATTATATTTTTGGAAAAATACTATATAGCCGGGATGCTGTTTGTTTTGGCAAAAGCTTGTCTACTTTGTTCACCAATCTATTTTAGAGTACAGTGTTGTTCACTTCTAATGTTTCTTTTAAACAAAAATACAATAACGAAGATAATTGAATAATATATATTACTACAGGAACTAAGAGTAGATTGAATGTTATATATATTAACGAAACGCAAAGGCAAGAATATATGGGTGTAGAATTCCATATTCTTTTTACGAGTACCTACATACCACCCAAAAGTACAATTTAACTGCTTCAAATTGCTCAGTTTACTGCCTCCATTAGGCAAATTTCCTTACATGTTTATTGGTAAATGCTCATGTTTTATGTATATCTAATTTAGACAGTCTTTTTTTTTGTACCTTTACACAAAGATATAATTACTATAAATTATTATAATAAGATATAATAAGCATACAAAGTTTCAGTCTACTAGTCAAACTAGTCAGAATTAATTGTTAATGACGCAACAAAAACTTACTAGTGTTAAATGTTAGAAACTAATCAAAATAACGGTTTTTTTAAATAACGATTTTGTAAATAAATTATTATAATATTATTATATTAAGTAATATCTAATGTAAACTATTGATTAGTATACATTACTTTAATTAATATTTGCTAATTGAAATTGTTTAGATGTAACTAGAATGCTAAACTTATTAATTCGTCTGCGACTTTTACATTACAAAATTACTTCATTACTGTTTATAACATAATTTTTGGTACAGCTATTTCAATTTAAAATATATTTTAATACTTTTTAGTTTCAATTAAATACTCTGAAAAATTAAAAAAAAAATATTGGACAAATCACAAAAATTAAACTATGCCCAAACTAAGCATTTTGCATGTATTACGGGTCAACGATATTGCTACATACAAATACATAAATAAATACTGAAATACATATTTATAATTGGTAATTAATTTCATTATTTATATGTGTCCCTGTGTTTTAATAGGTGTAGTTTGATC
>DVZZ01000003.1:0-16195 GCA_018237845.1 Euselasia chrysippe | reverse complement strand
AAAAAAAATCGTTATTTCAACAGTGGGACGAACGTCTAGATGGTAGGTGCTAATCCTATCCCAGAATCTGATTAAGCTCACCGAACTGGTACATTGTCTCCCTTTTACAGGTGATGGTCGTAAAACAATCAGTTGTCGTAGCATTAAAAAGAAGAGAGGCCCATCCTCTCTCCGTTATCCTTTCCTACTCCTATGGCGTAAGAAGGCAAACGAGCTGCCTAACCTAATGGTAAGTAACTGTTACTAACAACATTTGCAGAACCAAGTGTTGCAGATGCAACTTTTCAAAAGGTTAATAGGCAAACGGGAATTGGGTAGGACATACAAGGAGTAGGGAGTGGGGCAATAGAGGAGGGAAGATGGGCCCTGGTTCACCTGCTTACTAACTGAAACACAACGAGAGTTGTTTCACGGCAGTCTTCTGTAGGCAGGTGTTAACGAACCAGGTCGGTGCGCCCAATTCGACGCCTGGAAAGAAGTAGCACCTACCACCGAAAACCTGACTTATATCTGGCGGTTTTACACGTATGGATTTTGGACAAATTTCGTAAAAAAAATTATCCATAAAAACATTCTTGTGTTATTATTTCTTTAGCTTTAAATGCTTATTATGCTAATTATAAATTCACATGAAATGACGCTTTAAAGGTATCATTACTGTTTTCGATACTATATAATTTATATTACAAAAGGTGTCGATAACTTCGTGATATTTCTTGAATTGCGTGCCAATTAAATCATAACAAACATGTATTTAAGAATCAGTGATAAGCAATAAATATCGATTTGTCAGTTATTCAGAGAAACGTCTCGAGGCCTTATTTGAGTCGACACATACACTTTTAAGTATATATATACATACATATATGTATATATACCTCGTGTGTCGCTCGTATCCCTAAGAAAGAGGCAGATATAGGCACAAATAACTACAGCTAGTGACAATATATTTTATACTGAGATAGGTTACTAGCGCTTCACCATTCAGGTTATTTTCCAGTACCTTGCTATAATTTCTATCGAAATCTCATAAGGGTAAACTAAAGTTAAAGTTAGGTAACAAGAGACTTCTAGATTCACGATATGTGTTCACTTTTTGTAATTTTAATTAGATGTAACTTAACCAATTTTTTCCAAGGACGACCCGACTGTGGAATGTACTCCCGGCAAGTGTGTTTCCGAACCGATGCGACCTGGGGACCTTCAAGAAAAGAGCCTACTCTTACCTCAAAGGCAGGCAGACGTGGTGTCGCAGACGTGGGTTGGCGACGGTGATAACTTAACATCAGGTGCCCGTTTGCCCGTTTGCCCCCTTAAACAATAAAAAAAAAAAAAAAAAGAATAAATATATGGTATTTATTCCAAAATTAGTAACTGGTATATTGTATTTATTAAATTTTAGGTTTTATTTTGTGCACGGCAGATCGTAAACTCGCTGTCCATTAGGCGCCTCCTATACACTCGATATCAGCGCGAGGGAAATTATTATAATGCACGGCTGATGGCGCGGCCGGACAGCCTCGACATTGTTCCAGCGGCTGAACAAGAATATCAATTAAGATGGGCATCCGCTGCCTTCTATTATCTTGTAAGCGTTTGAAGCTTCCCTGTTTTTTATTGACGTATTTCGTACTAGCACACGTCCGCGACTTTACGTATTACCCATGTGCTCAAGAGAGAATACAGACGTATGTTGCGACATTTTACATTTTAAGGACGTGTCCATGAATAGTTAATGAAAGTACACCCCCAGTAGTGATAAGCAGCAAGCCAAGCTCAACCCAAATACCTTTGCATGTTGCCTCTTGAAAATATTTGGTGTATATATGTCATATGTAATATGTCATAGTTATATAACTAGCGTAGTTATAGTTATAATAAGTCATAATGTGAAGCAATAATAATAACCCCTTTATAAAGATAATATAGTTTGTGGAGATCAAAACAAGCTTTGCCCAACTCGTTCAAAATATTACGCACGCGCACAAACATGGCCCCGACACACTTGACATTAATACATGTTATTTATTTTTAATATTAAAAGTATTTGCAACAACGATATGTTATTAAGCTTGTTATGAATAAATATAAAAAATATTTTAAAAAGAGTTGTTCAGAAAATATTTGTTTAACTACACCCGACTGTGATGCATTTAACGCCTATTTTGACCACCTACAATATGTACCTCAGATCTCTCTCTTTCTCTCTAGAGACTCTAGGGCATTCAATTCGAGTAATTTACTTTGTGCGTCGTAAAAAACGTAAAACGCAAATAGTCACAACACAAACTATTTAAAAAACTAAACTATAAACTATAAAACTTCTTACTATAAAACTACTATAAAACTATTTACAAATAAACTCCAACTGGAATCATAACATCTTTTTTTAGAAGAAGAAAGAAAGAGGGCAAACGAGTTGCGGGCATCAGATGGTAGGTGACAACGTTATCCACGACAACTGCAGAGCCATGAGTCTTCCAGACACATTGCCAGCTTTTTAAAGAATTAACATGAAAATTACAATTGAATAGGTTAATAATAAAAATAGTAGGCAAATAAAAGAAAGGGGGGACGGTGAGGGGGCGGGGCGCGTATTTCGACTCCGGTGTGGGAGTAGCCTCTACCCTCTGTATACAATTACTGTAGTAACTTTTCTATCTTCAAGGCTTTGTTTTCTTAAACAGTAAGTTTAAAGTAGGAATCCACCAGCAGGATCAGCGACTATTATTTTTAAAAGAAAACTTCTTTTGCAATGTGTGCGATGATGATGTTACGACTTAAAATCATGGCGGGAAATCCAATCTTTACAAAAATATGCACAAAATATTATTGAACGCTTACACACTAAAGGATTTTGATGTCGTTATTCTTGCACAGTTTTCTTTTTTGTTGACATTTGTGTGAATTTGAGATTGAATGTGATTTTTAGAACCTCTTATTATGAAACTTATGTAGACATTTATTAATATACAATACCCATGAAACTCATGGCACAATTATAATGAGTCTGTGGTCAGAGGCCCTCGCTACTAGCTGATGGATCTCAGGTCCGATCTCCGGCATGAACAAACATCTTCAATATTAACGGTAAAATTTGCATCTAAAAGTTATCAAATATATTTTACTAATTACTCATGTATGTCTGTGTATTAGTAACATTACATTTCGTAATCTTCAGAATGAGATACATTTATGTGAATTGTCCAGTTTAAGACTTAACGTAAACATTTGACGATCTCTGACATTTGCTTGAAATATTGAATGAAAAATTACCCATATATTAAAAACCTTGCACACTAGCCCTATGATGTTTATTTAAAATTAGCAGTAAATAATTAAATATAAAAAAAACTATTACAATTAATAAACTACTTAAGTCATTAGCCTAGAAATAGGTACATTTGGCTCCGCGTTGATGTTCAAAGTGTCACTCCACTAGTTTTCGTGTGTTTGCAGGATAAAGAAAAAACAATTTACATGTAGAAGAAGATAACTAAGAATAAAGCAACAAGTTTTACACGTCAACTTTTTTCCAGTCGTGTTGACACGCGAGTCCCCCCACTTCCAGTCAAGACAGCTTATCAATAATCCATATTAATGAATATGCCGCCGTGGTAGAGCGAACATACTCCCCCCTTCCTAGGGGCCCTGGATTTGTTTGCCGTTCTTAAATATCATCCATTTAGTCTTCCAATTTTTACAAAAGGATCATCCCTAATGGTCGGGAACTCTTATTGGCGGTCACTATAACGTCAACTAAGATGCAGGCGTATAACGAAATTACTTAAAAATATGTGAAACAGCTTTTAGAAATTTTTAAATAGCTTTATCTGCTTCAATTTAAGAATATTGATTATTGTCGCCTGCATGATTCAGTGGTCATAGAAGTGGACTCACACGCGACAGGTCCTACATTCGATGACATTTGATACGGTGATAGTATGAGCCCCTGGAAAAAGCATAGGTTACTTTCTATCCCAGAAAAACGTACTATTACATGAGATATGTTATATTTTAACAACTGTAGTTGCAACACTGAGTTATAAATAGAATACATTTTCACGTTCTTAATATTGTAATTAAAAATATAGTGTACGTTGAGATCCGAAATACTGAAATAATATTATTATTGCACTTTTTTAGACACTAAAAATTGGGTTACAAGTGATAAAAGGTTGATAAACGCTGATCTAGCTTGTTAGCTATCATTTTCATAAGCGAACCTACCACTATAAAATACATAGCTAATGATATTGCTAAGAATAATATTAGATAATTACAGTATTCTATTATGAATAGTCAGCCGACAGCCTTGCCGGAGACTGCGGCGGTGATGTCATCTCATCTCAGAGCGCTTTTTAATATTCATGAGCGCCTGAATCGTGGTTTCAAGACGTTCTTCTTCTCATTACTAATGATTTAAACCATTACTGACTCATAATGTTATTTTAAAGATATTACATGTTTACTACTGTGTGGGACGCCTGTTCTGTTGGCCGTTAAACTACTAACACTACTAGCAGTGCGAATGAGGAAGACATAAGATCGAGATTTGTATTGGGGCATGAAAGGAAAAGCTTACGTCCAACTGTGGATGGTTGTTGAACGTCAACGGCTGTTGTACTAAAGTCGCGTATCTACTGATTGATCCATAAATTTTTATGAACTTTCAAAAGAGGAACTTTGTCCAGGCTTGAAAATGACAGACTTCCAACCTGTCAATAAGACACGAACTATACCAACTAAACTTGGGCACGTTCCTAGAGTGTAAAAGTTAGAATTGTTCCTCTGCCTACATTATTTTGAGGATATTTGTTCGTGAAACGACAAAGACTTCTGTTTTAGATATCAAACAAACTGTCACTGTAGTATTAATCGATGCCAAACATTAAAGATTGTTAAATGTCCCAATAGCTGGCTACGCTAAGAATTTACAATTTAAGTATGAATTACGTTCTGTTACATCCCTATTTAATACGACACATAAAATCGCTGAAATTGTAAAACTTGTAAACAATAAAAGTGGTGCTTTCCCAAAATAGTTTTTTTTTATATTAACTAAGGGAGCCACCCTAACATTTGGTGTCAGAAGAAACACGGGATCTGCAAGTATCCTGTTGGTTGCGCCTTACATCATCCTGACGGCAACCTGAAGCAGCCCTTGCTGCTTAAGATCAAAAGAAGACGACAGCATTAGCATCGCCAGGCTTTGTACGGTGGGTTTTCTGCCCAGTACAAGCTACAGTTCACCGACGCAACAGCTGATCGTCTCACCACATTGAGACTGGACAACATCACACCGGCATCACCACACCACCATCGTGCCTGAGGGTTCTCTGCCCAGCACGTGGACATCGGGATTCGTGACACGAGGCAATAGGAAGGCGCATTACGTTGAACAAGCGGCGTAATTCGACGACACGGGCGGCGACTGGCTCAACAACAAGATCCGATGGACTTAGTAATAATCACACTGTGAGTGCAAAAACTATTTTTCAAAAACTATATAATTTCTATATCTGTTATCCATAAATATCCAAAAAAAAATGGCAAAATCAGAGCTGTCACGTACAGACCTTAACATACTCACCAAATTCATTAAACCATACGATGGCGACCGGAACAAACTGGCGTCATACATTAGAAATTGCAACAACGCGATGGAATTAGCAATGCCAGACCAACGCGACATATTATTTAAATTAATTTTATCTCAATTAGAAGGGAAAGCAGAGGCAGCTTGCTCCCTTAGATTATTTTCAAATTGGACAGAACTAAAAACATTTTTAAAAATTAATTTCGGCGAAATCAAACATAGAGATCACCTACTTCTCGAGCTCCAAACCTGCAAAATAAAAAACTCGGAAGATATCGGTCAGTTTAGTCTTCGGATTGAAACCGCATTAACTCGGCTTCAAGCCGATATTTCAAACTCTAACACCATACCATCCGAACTAGAAGGACGAATAGCCAGTACAGAGGATTTGGCTTTACACACATTCCTCTTAGGCCTACCATCGAACATCTCTACTATAGTTAGATGCCGTAACCCTAAAAACCTAAACGAAGCTATAGCTTTAGCCGTTCAGGAAGAGAAACTCCAAAATTATTTAGAAATTTCAAAAAATTCAGTATCCCAAAAACCTGCAGTTAAATGCAATAAATGTGGAAGGGTTGGTCACCCTACTCATAAATGTTTGCTAAATCACAAACCTTCTACATCCTATCATCAAAACACGCCGAACATAATTTGTAATTATTGTAAATATCCTGGTCATACCATATCAAACTGTCGTAAAAAACAGTACAATGACGCAAAACGCCAGCACGCAAATTCCTTCGAACAAACGCCTCGCAAAGGTGTCAATTTTATAAACCAAGAGCTAGGCGACTGTAATAATGGTTATAAAATAAACAGTCAGCCAACTCATCACAACGATCATTTAAACGAAGAATGATTTCGCACAGGCGTCTTGCGAAATCACCACCTCACAATGACGTCACCTATCACCAACATTCTATGTCTAATATTCCTGACATGTATATCAAAAGGAAAAAACTCGTTATTCCACATCATTATATACAAAATAAATATTGCACTCAACAGCACACTACTAATTCTACTATACCTACTAATTTTACTACTAAATCTTTTATATCTACTAAATCAAACACTAAGTCTAATGACATTACTAAATCTACTAAATCTTCTATATCTGCCATCTCAAATACAAAGTCTAACGACATTACTAAATCTACTAAATCTTCTATATCTGCCATCTCAAATACAAAGTCTAATGACATTACTAAATCTACTAAATCTGCTATATCTGCCATCTCAAATACAAAGTCTGATGACATTACTAAATCTACTAAATCTTCTAAATCTGCCATCTCAAATACAAGGTCTAAAGAAATTACTAAATCTTCTATGTCTACTAATTTACATACTAAATCTAATGATGTTACTAATACTACTAAATCTACCAATTCTACTACATCTACGAAGTCACGACCTCAAATAATTAAAAATGACAATAGAGACAATCACCAACATATCTTTGACATAAATATTAACAATAAGACACATTTACCACATGTTTATATCAAAACTCAGTACACCGATACCCCATTAGTATTCCTAATCGACTCAGGTTCCTCCATATCCTTAATAAAAAAATCGTCTCTAAGTAGACAACCTATTTTAAATAATGAAATTATAAAATTCAAAGGTATAGACATAAATTCAGAACACTGTTCCAGCTTAGGTAGTTTCCAACTAGATATCCAGGTCTCTAACAGGGAAACCATTTATGGTCTATTCCACCTGATTCCTGAGACTGTCGATATTAACTTCGACGGTATAATTGGAAACGATTTTCTAAAACGTTACAGTGCTAGCATCAACTATAAAAATAGTCGTCTTTTAATAGGAAACTCTGAAATGAAAATTAACTTCACCCAACCCGAGTACGTAATTCCAGCAAGATCAGAAATGATAATTGAATGTTCCGTTTCTAATCCCCAGCTGTCAACAGGTATCGTCGAAAAAGCTGAACTTCAAAAAGGTGTGTATCTTTCTAATTGTCTCGTTACTGTTAAAAATAACCAGCGAACTAATGTCTCTATTCTCAACACCACTGACTCCGATATACAAATCAAATCATTATTTGTAGATATTCAACCTTGTGATATACCTTCTGATCCTAACTCCAACTCCTCATCTCAAATTCACTCTATTCAATCTACTAATATAAATCCTATTTCAAGATTTAATCAGGTTAAGAGCCAAATCAGAATAGATCATTTAAACAAAGAAGAAGCTAAAGCTCTCTTAGATCTATGTTCTGACTATTTAGAATTATTTCATTTAGAAGGAGACTTCCTTACATACACAGACTCTATTCAACACGACATCAAGACATCTAGTAACACACCGATTCATACCAAGACGTATAGGTACCCAGAATGTCACAAAGAAGAGGTAAATACGCAAATTAACAAAATGCTAAATCAAAAAATTATAAGACCTTCTGTCTCTCCCTGGTCTTCACCAATTTGGGTGGTACCAAAAAAACAAGACGCCTCTGGACAAAAGAAATGGCGCATTGTCATCGACTATCGAAAACTAAATGAGATTACCATCGGGGATGCATATCCCATTCCAAACATTACTGATATACTTGATCAGTTAGGTCACTGCAAGTACTTCACGACGTTAGATTTAGCATCAGGGTTCCACCAAATCAAGATGAATGACCTTGACGCAGCCAAGACAGCATTCTCTGTTCCCAACGGTCATTACGAATATACTCGAATGCCGTTTGGACTTAAAAACGCACCTGCCACTTTTCAAAGATTGATGAATACAGTTCTATCTGGTCTTCAAGGTCTCCACTGTTTCATATATCTTGATGACGTCATAATTTATTCTCATTCTCTCTCAGCACATATTGAAAAACTGAATTTAGTATTTGAAGCACTAAGAAAACATAATCTTAAGTTGCAACCAGATAAATGCGAATTCCTACGAAGAGAGGTTGCATACTTAGGGCATGTTATAACCGACAAGGGTGTGTCCCCTAACCCTGATAAGATCAAGGCCGTGTCTGAATATCCTACTCCCAGAACTCCAAAGGAGGTCAAGTCCTTTCTCGGTTTGATAGGTTATTACCGCAAATTCATCAAAGACTTTTCCAAAATTACTAAACCACTTACCTCACTGCTTCGCAAAGATACTACTTTCAAATGGGGTCATGATCAGGAAAACGCTGTAACCACTCTCAAGTCCATGCTTACTAATGCCCCTATACTCCAATATCCAGATTTCTCCAAACACTTTATCCTCACCACTGATGCCTCCAACTATGCTATAGGCGCAATACTCTCACAAGGTGAAGTAGGTAAAGATTTACCAATCGCCTATGCCTCACGAACTCTAAATAAAGCAGAAGGAAACTATAACACAACGGAAAAGGAACTTTTAGCCATCTTATTCGGTGTCAAAACGTTCCGACCGTATATATATGGTCGAAAGTTCAAAATCGTCACTGACCATCGTCCTCTAGTATGGCTATTCAATTGTAAGGATCCAAGTAGTAAGCTAGTCCGTTGGAGACTAAAATTAGAAGAATATGAATATGAAATAATTTATAAATCGGGAAAAACAAATCTAAATGCCGACGCTCTGTCTCGTCCTCCGATTCATATGCTTGAGGATATAGAAAGCGACTCTGTCACCTATGAAGCATTTATGCGCAGTAGATCTAGTCCCACAGTCTATGATACCCAAATAATGGAATATAATCAAAACCTTTTAGAAACATCTTGTAATGCCATTGCTCATCCTACATCGATAGACCTAGATTCTTCCAATCCATATTGTGAAGATATTTTAAATTTATTAGAAAACAAAGAATTATTTTTGTCAACCGAAAGAGAATTATATTCTGTGAAATCTTCTATAGTAAAAGACAAAACGTATTTCCACATGTTCACAAAGGTCCATCACTTTAACTCAACATCTTACAAAGAGATCTTCAGAGTCCTTAAAAATCTAAGAAATAATTTAATTATTTTTCACCCAGATATACAAGAAATTGCTATCTCTGATTTTTCAACTCCCTTCGATAACTTAAATTTCATATTAGTTTATGACATGCTAACATTCATATTTCATAATACTGGCATTAAAATTAACATCTTTCACAACAAACTAATTTATCCTACTCCTAATGAAATTCCTACAATCCTTAAGGATAACCACAATTCCCCTATTGGTGGTCACATTGGTTCAACTCGCATGTACAATAAATTAAAAGACTTATACTACTGGAAAGGAATGAAGAAACAAATTGAATCTTTTGTTAAATCTTGTTCAAAATGCCAACAAAATAAGGCATTGAGAACCACAAATAAATCTCCTATGGAGATCACTTCAACTTCATTTGAACCGCTACAACGAATTGCTTTGGATATTGTTGGTCCACTACCAGAATCAGGCGAAGAAAATTTCAAATACATAGTTACATTTCAAGATGATTTGACGAAATACTCTATGGCCTACCCCATAACACAGGCAACTGCCGAAAAAACCTCCGATTGCTTAGTCAAGTTTATAAGCCACTATGGCATTCCCAAAACCATTCTATCTGATCAAGGTGTACACTTCATTGCAGAAATTTTTAAACAAACCACAAACCTATTTAAAATTAAACATCTTTTTTCGTCTCCTTATCATCCACAAACCAACGGTGCTCTTGAACGAAGTCATGCAACTCTTAAAGAATACCTAAAATCCTATGTTAATAACAATCAAAACGATTGGCATAAGTACCTACCAACAGCATTAGTATCCTACAATTCATGTCCTCACTCTACTACAGACTTTACACCACATGAACTACTTTTCGGGTGTAAACCCTACATTCCCAGCTCAATATACAATTCTAATCCTAACACTACTTACCCAGACTATATTAAAAAATTAAAACATAAATTAACTCATACTAGAAATCTAGCTAGAGAAAATATAATTAGAAGCAAAGAAAGATCCAAAAAATACTACGACAAACATTCCAAGAATAAAGAATATAAAGTTGATGATATGGTCTACGTTAAATTCCATCACAGACTTCGTAAAGCCTTATCGCCAGTCTGGAAAGGTCCTTTCAAAATAATACAAATTCACAATAATAATAATGTGACTGTTTTAATTAAACGTAAAAAGATCCGTTATCACTTTGATGAAATCAAGCTAGCTCATGATACTAATATACCAGGCCCTTCTACTTCGGATACACCTTTAGATATGCCTAACTTAGATTAATACAATTTACAAATTGTATTATTATTTTTACTAGTTCTAGAAGTTAGTTTTAATTCATTTTTCTATTTCTATATAATTTTAGTACAATATCTTATAACTTTCTATTCCAGGGCCATCGCGCCAAGTATTGCCGCGGTTATGATTTCTCCAATCATAAACAGCCCCGGTCTATATTTTGATCCAATAGGTAACATTAAATACTATAATAGCTATTGGAATATCTTAACTTACACTGAAACGTCTTATATACAACCCCATTTATTTATGCTCAGAAAATCACTAGATTCCTCTAAAGAAATCTGTAATAAACATCAATCTACTAAAATACAAATAGATTGCTTTAATGTGCTCAATCCATTGGAAAGCTTAACTTTAAACGTCGAAAACCAATTATTATCGTTGTCTCATTTAACTAACAACGAAACTCGAACCAAAAGATCAGCTTGGTTTGGTATTGGAGGCCCAATACTAAAACAACTATTTGGATCATTAGATGAAGATGACGCCAAAACATTTATTGACGCCATTAATGCGGTCCAAGATGATCAAAGACACTTAGCATCTTTAATGAAAGATAATATACATGTAATCACATCTACTATATCAACGTTCAATAACTCCATATCTAAACTTAACGAGAATGAACAAGCTTTGAATAATAACATGAACAAACTAAATAAAATATTAGATACAATATCAGAAAGCAATAACAAATTAGAGATTAACTCACATTTAGCTATGACTTTTAGCGCTTTAGAAAGCTCTTTAATGATCCTAAATACTAATTTAAATAATCTTATTAACTCGATCTTATTTGGAAAACTCAATGTTGTACACCCCTCAATTCTAAGTCCTATGCTACTGTATAAAGAATTCAAAACAAACAATATTGTAAAAAACTTCCCCATTTCTATATCATTAGACAATATTCATTTACTTCTAGACATATGTGATATATCATCATATTTTGTAAACACTAAATTAGTTTTTGTAATTAAAATCCCCTTAGTACTTTTAACAGAATACAATTTATACCATGTATACGCCTTGCCAACATTCCACGACTCTACTAACTTAAACTCATTTGCCATGATACAGCCTACTGCCAAATATTTATCGATAACAGAGGATAAATTGACATATTCAATACTAAACGAATTGAGTGAGTGTAAAGTGTTAACCAGTGATGTGTACTTGTGCAAACTCCAAAATATCCACTCCAGTGTCGTTAACCCCATATGTGAAACAATCATATTGAGTGAACACGTAAATAAACTTCCTCTATCTTGTGATTTTAAAATTGTAAATGGTGAAGTAGATATATGGCAAAAGTTATCAAATAATCGATGGATGTATGTACAATCTGATGTCACGAAACTATCTGTGAAATGTAATAATACAATTAAAGATTATGATATTACAGGAACGGGAATTTTGACTCTCCCTAAGAGTTGCAAAGCTTACCACAAACTTTTACAGTTTGTTCCATCCTCTAATGTCATAACTCAAATTTATATTCCGAATCCAAATTTTAATATTATTGACGATGATTGTTGTTCAAAGAAAACGTTTAATAATACTATCTCCCATTTATCTCCAATTACCTTATCCCATATAAATCTAGATCAACTACAATATGCTGCACATAAACTCAACCAATTTAAGGATGAATTAACAAAAATTGAAAATGAACCTTATCATATAAAATATAACTTCTATTTCAGCATTCTTACTACATTAGTATCTGTTTGTGTTTTATCTTTTATATTTTATAAATTATACAAATGTATGTGTCCTTCCAAGAGAAATTGTTGTGTTCAAATTTTTAATTCTTGTTATAACACTCCTAGAACATCATTTCGTACTAGGACAGATATAGAATTAAAGGATATAGATTACGATTCAAAAAGCAGCGATAGCTCCTCGCCTATACCAAGGCGCAATCTTCAATCGAATTAAGATTCCTATATTTTGTTTTATTTTTGTGCCAATATTGTGTAATTGTTCTTGTATAATCATTTCTGTATATATATAATAAATATATTTTAAACCTGCATAAGCCAATGTTTGCTATTTATTAGCTAATAAATATATTAATAAAACTTTTTGTAATAATTATAAACCACTAAATTCAAATAAAACTTAAATCGCTTATTTCCATAAATAATTATCAACTAGACTCCTTGACTATAATGTCGCTATGTAAACAAGTATCTCATATTTCTCTTTAGCCAACTGAATAAATCACATGGTTCTCAAACCTTGCTATACTAATATACTACCAATCCTAAAGTTCTCAACCTTTATGGTTTAACTATTAAATTTAATATAATTTTTTTTTATATTATGCTATAAGATAAGATATGTGGATCAAGAAAAAATAATAAAAATAAAATCTACTATTCTATTACTAATAAAAATTATTTTTCTAATATATTCCTAATATTATTACCATACTATAATATAATTTTACTTTATTTCTAGTTTTACTATGTTAATGCTATTTCAATAATTTACTATGTCAATGTTTTACTATTTTAATAATTCACTAGTTTTACTATGTTAATGCTATTTCAATAATTTACTATGTCAATGTTTTACTATTTTTTGGATAGTGTAATTTTTGGGTTGCATTTTGAATTGAGAGATGAAATTATTGTATTAATTATTATTGGATTATTTATTAATTGTAAATTAGCAATCTGTCACAATACCAAGATTTGCATGTCATACACAACAAATGAATCAGAAACAAAGTTAGTGCTTTGAAAAGGGATAGACAACGTCAATGTGTCCGAAAAACGAAGGTTTTAGCTGTGTATATTTGATAAGACTTTAAACCTAGACCTCAAGTATTGAAGGGGCAAAATATCAAAAAGTATTGTGAATAATATCAAATTCAAACATTTTACTCAGACTCTGCGTCTATGGTGTTAGTAACAAGCACATTAAATTTTAATCTATAATCTATTTCAAATTGCATGGGTACGGTGACATTTTGTTTTTGTGACATGAAGTTCCTAGTGATGAGCTACATTTTACCGAAAATCCTGAAACGTCACCGTACTCATGCTATCTAAAATACATTATAGTGTGGAGCTGCACCGGTACACTATTGGCGAGTCCCACCTATCGTACATAGGTACCCCGCATACGAACTAGTATAGTGGCACATCGTTTCCTAATGATCATGTAGAAGTCATCCAAATGGGATTTCAAAAATATTTCCGTAGCGCCAAATCTCCACCGTAACAGAGCCCTAAATGCAGTGTAAATAAAGTACATAGGGTTCCCAAATAGCGGTCTTCAAATCATCCAATGAAACTGATTACGATTGTAAGAAATGCTATCAAATTGCCGCAAACAAAAACTAAAACGAATTGATTAGAGGCGCTTAACCAATCTGCCTACTCAGGAAGTAAAAAAATTAGTGGAACAAACAAAATCACAATGAACTACCAGAATAGATTCTCCGCAACAATAGCACATACAAAACAAAACATAAAAGGCTTAAAACAACGTCAACAACAAGTGTCCGTTCCTCTTTCTGGGCATTCTTCGTGTCATGCCACATACCAACTCAAGAATACTCTCCTCAAGGATAAAGTTGAAAATAAATAAAAGCTTTCACCAAATTTAGTATGAACCAGTTTACTTTTCAACTGTATTGAAAAATTAAAAATTAAACCGTTGATTTAATTCACACAAACATATTATTACACCTAATACGTCATAATGCACCGAGGACAGGCCCGTGATAGAAAGCGCAGGGCAAGTCACGACTGCCTCAGGAAAATCGCACAATAAATTGCAAAAGATAATTGCATACAGACGGGTGAACTGTGACATTATTAACTGTGTTTGCAATTTTAAAAGCAGAGCGTGGAAGCTAAACATGTGTTTGAGACGACTTTGATTCCATACGTAACATTTAGCTGAAAAAAGTATATTTCGTTCATTTAGGCGATTAAATTATCTTCAATTTATCATTAAATCCATTCATACTATTTAAAATGGCTTATAAACACTCAGGCAATCTGTACTTGGTATGGTTGTATGTTATAGGATGATGTTGATATATGTGTGTAGATAGATAGGTATTTTAATTTATTTTTCATTCATTAATTTTTTTCCATTCATACAATGTACCATTAATAAACATTTGAGAACATTATATAGTTGAGGGCTTAAAATAAATTGGAAAGACCAAAAAATATAACTCAACCAAAATTTATTGTAGTCTCGTCACGGTGTATACATAAATAATTGGTTCTTCGGAAAGTAATTTAGTTTTTTCACAACAGAGGAATTAATGATATTTTTCCCAATCAACTTAACATTTAAACTATATAATCACAGGTATTTTATAAACTGATATTTCAAGGATTGCCTGTACATTTTTTTTTGCAGTTGGTTTTTGGTTGATTCTATTTTAAATATGGAAAGTGAAACACAGCATTCCTTTTTTACCACAGAAAAACTAAAAATGCTGTTTAAACTACAAAACATTATCCGATGTGTTAGAAGATTTATAAAGTGAGCGCCAGTAACAAAACTGGGTTGTGAAATTGCGATCCGGTAATCTTGATTTTGAAGATGCACCCAGGTAAGAAGCCCAGTTGATGAAGACAATAAAGTTGATGAATACAATTAGTTGATGTAAACTGGCGAATAAGAACTCGTTAGATTTCTGAGAGATTCCATTTATCAATTTCGACCGTTCATCATCGATTGAAACGGCTACAAACGTCTTCTTGGCTGACCTGATGAGTACTGATAGTACGAAACGTTATATATGGTTGATTTTCTAAACCTAGCAACTGTACGGAACAGTTAAAGAAGTCTTGTTGAAATGGCTTCTCCATGCCGATGTGCATATGTGCCGATTAGCGTATGTAGTTCATCAGAACGCACTCCAATAAAACAGCTGGGTTTAATCTCAAAGGTCTTACGGGGAAAAAATTGTGCCATCGTATTGACGTTTCTTAAACGTCAAAAAACTGATCCTATCATATATTACTAGTGACGATGAATAGGCTGTCTACAACAATTTATAGGGCAAGATCCTGGAGCAGAAAAGATGAACCAGCTAAAAGCTATTCGAAAACCACTATTCATCAAAAAAGGTCTTGCTATCTGTTTGGTGAGATTCAAAAATAATTGTTTATTTGAAGTTTCTACCGAGCAACCCAACCATCAATTCGGGAGTGCACTGTGATCAGTTGAACAAATTAAATGATTCATTCAAAGAATAAAGAATTGGTAATAGGAAATGTATAGTATTCCAACAACTTGCTGACCTAACCTTTTTTTATAAAACAGTCAATGGGCAAATCAATTCCCCTGAAATATTGGAACAGTTTG
>DVZZ01000002.1:0-16615 GCA_018237845.1 Euselasia chrysippe | reverse complement strand
AGGAGGCGCGCGACACGGCGCTGCACTTCGCGGCGCGGCTCGTGCGCGCGGGCGGGCGCGGCGCCGGCGAGCTGGCGGGCGGCAGCACGCTGGAGACGTGCACGGGCGTGTGCCTGCTGGCCGCCGCCTTCGTGTGCGCGGGCCGCGGCGACCTGGACGTGCTGCGCCTGGCGCGCCGTCTGCGCGCGCGCCTGCCCCTGCCCCGCGCCGCACGCGCGCTCACGCACGGCGCACAGGTGTGTGTGTGTGCAATTTTTTATTTCATTTTTTTATCTTAATGGACTAAACTACAGTCAAAGACCAATTACCGTGCTACCTTATCTATATCGTAGTTTCCTTTTTTTATGAAAATCTATATGAAAGATTACGATAATGGGATTGATCAATATAGAATAAGTTTTGGTAACAATATGAAAAGTTCCTTCACAGTATTTTATCACTATCCCACAGTTGTGTAGGTTATCTAACGCTTTGTGATAAAAACCTCATCATGTTTACTTATTCAAACACAACTGTACACCAAATTTGAAAAATAGCTTGTTTCGTACGACACATCTCTTGTCGCCTTGCCGCCAAAACTCTCCTTTCTATTGGTTTAACTTGTTAAACTTGTTTTTCCTAATAAGACTAAGACTAAGTTAGACTTAGACCAATAGTCATGCTGCCTTGTCGATCGTTTTTTGTTTTCCTCTTTATTCGTATTCTAATGTGTATCCATATAAAAGATGACGATAATTAAATAAATCCACATCGAAGATGATGAAACAGATCCGCATTGCTACTTAAAAATACGATTCTGTGAATGTGTCAAACAGCAGCAAATACTGCACTTACACCAAATCACTGAGCACCATAAACTGTTATGCACAGATGGCAGTCCACTGCAGCATCGGGCTGCTGTTCTTAGGCGGTGGCCGCTCCACGCTGGCTTCCACCCCTGAAGCCACAGCAGCGCTAGTGGCCGCCTTCTTCCCCAAGTTCCCCACTCACAGCGAAGACAACAGGTGCTATTGGATTTTATTAGTAATTTAATGTACTTTTAGGACATTTAATTTTCTTTGTTTATAAAGCAGAATATCTATAAAAATTTTGCTTATCCTTAATATATTCTTGAAGTAAAATCAATCCGCAGTATGGGATTGCAGATTTTTAGTGCTAATATGTTCAGACGCATCGTCTGATTATACACTTTAGTTTTCGGAAGTAATTGTGTCACACCCTGTATGTTCCGCATCAGGTACCATCTGCAGGCCTTCCGGCACCTGTACGTGTTGGCGGTGGAGCCGCGCCTGCTGCTGCCGCGTGACCTGGCCACGGGCCGCCTCTGCTACGCGCACATACAGGTACGTCACAGGCGGTGCGTGCGCACGCTAGTGCTGGTAGTAGAGTCACGCCTGCTGCTGTTGCGCGACCTGGCAACGGGTCGCCTCCGCTACGAGTGCATATAAGCACGTGACGGGTCGTGCGTGCGCACGCGCACGTGTAGAGCTGGCCGTAAAGACACGCCCGCTACAGTCGCGCGGCTCCGCTACGGGACGTCTGTGCTACGAGCACGCACATGTACATCACAGACGGTGCGTGCGCAAACTCATATATACGCTTGCTACTTCAATCAATTTTACTGAAAGAATACATGAACTGACTTACAAACTAACCTCAAAATTAATCCAACTTCAGTCTATTTAGTCTATAACATAAAACAATAATATAAATAACTTTAATTATTCTACGCTTTCTGTCAGTTATCCTCTCCAATTTTATTTTTTATAAATTGTATTTTTTTTTATTGGTAAAAGAAAATAAACGAGCTGTAACGTCCATATGTTTTCCCCACTTTTTAAAGAGGTAATAAGAAAATGAAAATTGGAAAGGATAACAGATAATAATAATGAGCTTTTATTTTCGTATAAAAAGCTTTATAGTTGCTTAAACTTAATTTAGTGTATGTCATGAGTGTGTTGTGTATATTTGTTTCTTTATAATTACTTATTAGATTATTCATATAGGTTTGTTTTGTCACATAGGTATGGTTTGTTTGGTTTGTCATATTGGTTTGTCATATAGGTATGTTTTGTATGAATATCCATATCAAATAATTGAATTTTTCTTTTTATTAGCATTAGTTTTTTTTTCTTATTTATTTTATCGGCACTACCTTTATGTCTATAATTTACAGAAACTCCTTTTATCTAAATGTTGTCTGGCAGAGATCGCTCTGTAGCAATAAGACCGCCTTTGCTGTACCTCATATGTAAAACAGCGTATTTTGTTATTTTAGTTTGTAAGTTTTGGTGCACAATAAAGTGTATTTATTCATTCATTCATTCAGGGTTGAAGGTAGTTGGTTAAATGACGGATGTTTATAAAAAAGCAACGCAACGACAGTTCTTTCTTACTTTTGGAAGGGTCTCTAGTCAGTTGATACCCCAGAGTACCAGATGAGAAGTAAAATACCTAGGAATTAAAAAAAAATAGTGGTTCTCTGTAATTGAATTCTATTGAAACAGTCAGACAAATCTCTCACATTTTAACCTCAAAGTAAGCTAGCTTTCTGCTTGTATTACAGGTATTACTAATAATATTAATAGGGTTTGACGGGTTCTTACCATGATGCATGAAGTATTGGATTGAAAATAGTTATCCACTGCGGTAAGAACCCGTAATTAATGTCGTAAAAACCGGGATAATCTCCAAATGTGTATTACTAATTATATTTACACATGAAATTACATAATTAAAATAAATGTAGATACAAATAACACCATTCATCACATTAATACTTGCTATCAGTGATCAGGAATAGAATCCATGACCTATAAATTAGTAGTCACTTGCCACTCGACCATCGGCCTCAGACTTCGATGAATAAGCGAGTTAATTACGCTAATCTAGGTTTTCTCTAGAGTCCTATTGCTCAATATAATCTACTTATTAAAGCATTGAACAAAAATCTAGCTAGAACTAATAATGCTGGGGCTGTTACTCACTATTGGTCTATTGATTTTTTGTTGTGATATGATACTCAAAGAAATTAATTAGTATTGTTCACTAACTAAATGTATTCAATTTATATACTTATTCCATCAAAAATGTTTTTAAAAAACTACAATAAGGACTAATTCACACCGGAATAGCAAAGTCCGACAGTATTACGACGTACATTGTCAGAGTGAAACAATGATAAACTTTGTATTAATATCTTAAAGAGATTATTATCGCTCCAAATTTTTTTAGAATTTTTCAATTCATTAATGTCTTATTATTACATTAATCATGATTTAAAAGATGCAACAGAAGCTCATTTGTATTTTTCCGCGTATATGCAGCAAGTTTATAAAAAGATGAAACATAATTTTTAACTTGATTAATATAGTGTAACCTAAAATATTTTAATAAGCACGCCGATGGACCTTGTTGTCATTATTTTTATATCATGGAATAATAAAAGATATGGTTTAACCTGCTGTCTATAAATAGCGAAGATGTTACTGTTAGTTTGCATTTTAGAAGTATGGATGTTGCGTAAGTTAGCCGATTCCTACCTTCCTGAAATGATTTCGACAATAGCATGCAAAGAGATTAGTCTGTAAGTCGGTGGTATCTTTACTCCTCAATAAATTCTCACGTTACCTCGAGTAAGTAATTTTAACGATCTGCATGGTAGAGAAGCATATATTCTATTATTCATCAGCAGATGGACAAACAAATATTGGCAATTACACAAGAATATATCGTCAGTGACCCGAAAATAGTGAAAATGTTAGTGATACACGACGATTTAAGTTTAAAATCTTATAATAAATGAGAGTTGGATAGGATAAATGATGCAAGGAGTAGGAAAAGACAAGAGACGGAGGTAGGCTCTAGATGTCCCATTCAGTGACCGAAATACAACAGGAGCTGTTCACGGCAGTCTTTTCTGAGATAGGATTAGCACCTATCAACTTACAAAAAAGATACTAAATAGATCAGGAAGCAACTTTCCATTACGGGATGGAATTTTACTAGCTAATCGTGGGTGAGATACAAAAGTGAACACATTCGAAATTTACCTGTATCCTCCCCACATAGTTATGGGCACGAAGTGAAGTAAAGAACTTCTCAATTATTTAAGTATCTATTACCCCCCAAGTTCATACATGAGGGATAGTTATTGTTCCAGCATTTTTCACTGTAGATTACAATAAATATATAAATATTCAATGTACAATAGTCCAGGAATCGCCGAGAGCGTAACTAACCACGGCGGTTTTTATTCCATAGCATTGTACTGTGAGAATAGAATTAATTACGACACAAATATTTATATATCGACAAATTACTAATGGCGTAAATTAATAGCGTCGTAATATTGATGTGTAACTTAGTTTAAGCGAGTTTTTAATTATATATTATTCAAGTGTAATCCCGACCTACAAGACGAGAGCCTATTGTTATTTCAAAGACAGGCAGCGTGCCTGTGATGCCTTTAAATGGTGACGGGTTTTCACTTAACATCTGGTCCGTTTACACGTTTTCCCCTTAAACTATAAAAAACATAGGTTTTTGAACTAGTTCTAGCGGTAGATATAAATCTGACCCGGAGTATGTTTTAAGTACCAATTTAGGCTCTCGCCATCTTCCTGTAGAAGACTGTCGAGAAATAACCTTGTTAGGCTTAGGTAGTACGTCCAAAGAATGTCCCTTTATGTGTCTCAAATTTTTTAACATTTTTAATTTAATTTTTTTAAAATTAATAGTGGCAAATAAGTAATCGCTAAGTTAAACCAATAAATAATTAATTAATGTTAATAATTCGCTTAAATATCTTGGTGCACGAGTTACTCAACTATCTGCCGAGATTATCCCAATGTCTACTAACGGGCTTAACTACCTCCTTAAAGCAAAATTTAAGCAATTTGAAGTTACCAGCCAAGCCCATAAAGGTGGGAAGCCAGCGGTCAGCCCTTGATCGGATAGTCCGAAGGTTCCTCACTCAGTCACCCTAGGCTCCAACCACCTGGTTTCTTAATCAGAGTTTTTAAATACCGCCACGAGGTGAGATAACGTTTCATTTCGCAGTCACAGCCCCATTATGTGAACTTACTGTTTGGAGTTTCGTGGAGTCTACTTCACAATAGGATAAGAGTTATCTTACCACTATCTTATTCGTTTATTTTATTGTATACGATACTTATACTCTAGTGTCGGAGCTCATGCTAAACTGTAATTATAAAATATAACATAAACATCTGCGCAAGCGCATACGATGACGTTTTATTAATTTTTACGAGTATTTTCGCTCAATTGAGATTGTCAGTATTCTATTTTTAAAATCGGTTAATATACTTAATAGTGTTTTATGGCAGAAAGAATGCAAACAAGCTGCATTCGCTTTATTGTAAGTGACTATCTCCGATATCTGCGAAACCAACTTTTTAAAATATTAATAGTAAAATACAACTTAGATGGGGTAGATTAAAAAAATGTGTAGGAAGCCCTAGATCTCCCACTGGTGAAATACAATAGAAGTTGTTTCAAGGCAGTCTTCTGCATGAGGGGGTAATAACACAGGTTGATGCGCCCAATTCGACTCCGGGGTAGTAGTAATGCATACCACCTCAATATAGTCTATACAAAAATTATTGTCAAGTAAATATTTTTTTTATTTCATTATAAACTTATTACATTATAAACTAGAAATTTTTTCTTTAAGAATAAGCTAAATGTTCATAAGATTTTTTTTATTTCTAGCAGTTAGGGTTCCGCGGCATTAAATCGGCCCAATCTTCAAAAGTCGCAAATTAGTAAATACGATTAAGTTATATTTTCGCTTTCTCGATGCGTCCGTTCCGCCTAATTTTTCCAACCATTATCGCGACCCTAATGCTCAAATCCTCACTCAATGACATTGTTTGTCGGTTCATGGGAGTTTTGAGTTGTTTTGACGAAGAAGAAAGTTTGGCATTTTACTACTGCGTTATGCATGCCTAGTATCGACAAGCTCATTATTTTGTAAGCATAATCAAAATTCTGGTGTTCTCTTGATATTTCTTTCTCCATTAACTTAATTAAAAGCGGGCGTTAAGAAAACGACGTTTGTCAAGAACGTCTATGACTATGGAAGATTCGTAGGTTCGTTCTAAACATATCTTTCCTAAGATTGTATCGCTTTTTTCGCTGTTTATCGATTAGTGGTCTTGCTATCTAAATATGTTGACCTCATACATAAAATTATCAGGATGATTTTAATTAGAAAACAATAAAATAATAGTTTGACATTTCAGCTTGTAAATTTCTAAATGTTCCGATAAGCCCTGGCCGATTGAAAGTGCCCGATTGGGAACTTTTACCTAATCACACATGCGACGTGCTGTCAGTGCCTAAACGTGAGCTCTTCTAAAACTGCACTACATAAAAATTTAGGTTTACCTATCCTCTAATCGTAAATAGGGTATAAAGATATATCAATTTTAGCTGTGCGTTGGACTTAGTAGGCAGTTCCCCTCGAACCCTACTCATTATTCCCACCCACCCTTGATTGATTACCTGTCGCATACGAAAGCGGAGAGTTACTACTTGTTATCGATGGGATTATTTAGCATTGCCACGGGGTTGTAGTGAGAACAGGGTCACATGAACTGTAATAATTATTACTCTATATTTTACATCACATACTATTGTATTTATCAATAGCTTTACATTTATATGTCCACAAAACGGAATAGACAAAGGTGCATTTGTAAGATTTGCACGAAACATATCCACGTCAAGCTGTGGTAAGAGACGTCATATGGTGATATATGTAGTAAGTACGTCACATATCAAGATTTGTCCCATTCCATATAAATCTTAGAAAAATCTAAAAAATAATGCCCGACCGATGCTACGCGTGAGAGTCCATACTTACGATTAAGAAGAAGTCATAATTTAGTACATCTTTATGATTAGTATTTTTAGACATTAATTAATAAATATTAAAATATTTAATACGAGATTTACATTAAATTTGCGACGATAGCAATTTTTATGTTTTATATGATTTCTCTATCTGAACTAAAAATTATTCAAAAATATACGAGTACCATCTTTTATAAGCGAAGTACCACTCATCGATAGATCTTCGAAACAATACATCCATTGACTTGACATTTTGCATAGTAACTAATATATATAGTATATGGTCAATAAGAAAGTATTTCACGCAAATCTCATTAAAAATGAATTTTTAATTTACTATCATGATGTTCAGAGATGTGAGCGGGAACAGCTAGTTAGTTAATACCCAGTCGGACTAGGAGAAATACAATGTGAATGCCATTGTCTTCTGTGGATTAAGTCTGGCTATCTCATAACTAAGCACGAGCCAATCGGACTAATACAGTTATGTAAGTTTCCGAAATACACATGTCTGCATGACGAATACAATTGTAAATATCAATATACTAAGTTTATGGGACGTGAGTTTTGATATTTTTTTGATTTTTGATTGTGTTAAGATGCTCGAAATTGATCCATACGTTTTGGAGAGTGATAACAAATAATTGTTCTGGGTATAACTATACAAATTAGACAACTGAATTTTTGATAATCTAATAGGAGTAAGTAAAAATATCAAGTTGTTATGTAGCTAGTTACAATTAAATTAAATTAAATTTTTGTTACTCCCGTAAATCTACACCAAATTTATTGGTTTATAGGACATAAAATAACAAAGCCTTCTTGTTGACATCGTGTAATAATTACTGTAGTATCTGTGGAAAATGGTTAAAGCAGATGTTATTTTGTGAGAAAACAACTTTATTCACTATATTTATGGCGTCGTCGTTCCAATGCGGTCGTGTTTTTACGATGCTGAATTGTGGAAGCCGTTTTATGGGCAATGACGAGAGATACGACGGCTACAGTAACCGACGAGAACTTGTGTTGTCCCGGTATTCCGAAGTCGATTTTCAGTCGTTTTCTTTAAGGTTGACTTTAAAAAATACAACCAAGAACTTATTTCGAAATTTCACTACTAGAACAGAATCTAGATTTACTAGAACAGAACTAGTACAGAAGATTCGTCTGGAATAATCACTTATATCAATTTAATAGTTGGTGTTCTTACGATTAACATCTTAGTGAAACAAAACAATTTTTTTTAAAACAATGAAAGAACAAAAAACTTTTTTGAAAATTTTCGAATTTGGACAAATTATAGAAGAATAAAAAATAAAATAATATTTAGAATTCTAAATATATTTTAGTATGCCTTATTGTGGTTTTTAAGTTCTAAAGTGATATTTATTACTATTATAAAGAATTGACACGCGGGCGAACGAATCTGTACAATGTGTGTGAGCGGAAATATCACGCTTCAACGAAATGCTGCTTTGAAAGTACACATCTTTATCGTAATAATGCATTTTTTACAAGATTTTTGTACCCGGAACCTATTCACGTATCATTGTAATCCTTTCATTATTCTGTCCCCTTTACTTTGATTTGTCGAAAATAATAAAATACTTATATATACATTGCGAGACTTGCTTACTAAAAATATCCACCAACTCTATGATTTTGACCTGTACAAGTTCGTTGAAATATTAGATTGGAAATAACTGATTTATACGGTGCGGTCCTATTGATTGTCTTTTTTTATTACTTCTGCATCGGCAATGAAATGAAATGCAATTCATGTAATGAACTTACACAACTTCCCTGCGCAAGGCTGCTGTTAAATATCTATGTTGTGTTACAACAGTAAGTTAACTGGGTCCTGGAACAATGAAAATGATCCTGTATGCTGACCAAACATTGATTTTTTATTTCATTACATCAGTTACTTAGGCTAAATGAAGGGAAACGAACTGCGGCCATCTGATAGTACGTGACACCGCTATCCTGTAAAACAAAGCTAGGGAGTCTCGCGAATGCGTTGCCAACTTTTAAAAACTAATAGAATCTGCTCACTGCCAAAACATAAAATAAGCTATTTCACGCCATTCTTGTACAGGAGGGGATGGTAACGATCGAGGTCGTGTAGTACAAGATTTAACTAGATTCAATAACTTAGAAGATACAATTCGGTTGCCTGAGACATTTCTTGAAATATTTTTTTAATTAAAAAAGAAAGGTGTTTCAAGAACTTTGTGGGTCTATAGGACATTGTTAGGAGTAACGAAACAGGTCTAGTGCGATAGGTGGTGAAAGCAAAAACATTTTTTTCTGCGGGTTACTAATTGCCTTCCCTGGGAAGCACGCACTTGTAAAGGGGGAGACAAGCTTTATTAAAAATAAATTGCTATGGTCCAAATATAGCTTTTAATGAGGAAAACGAAAAGAGCGACCCTAACCTAACCAGTGTAGGTTAGGGTCGCATTCCATCCAGTTCTAGATTGGATGCAGGGATTCATCATTTAGCTATTGATATATTTTCCACTTTCTGTTTAGTGGTTATTAAAGATTACATATAAGATTTTGTTATTTAAAAACAAAAAGATTTAATATTATGTATCTTCACGCCCATATATCCCTAACAGAAGCTGCGGCAGAGGTGTATTTTCGAAGTTTTTACTCTTCCAGAACAACACATTCGCCTAGTTTAATACGTACCATTTTGTGATAGGTAGCCAACCCATTGCCAATCGGGGTCCATTCTAGTCCCGGAAAATCTTAGAAAAAGTTTCGAAAGTCTAAGAAAACAATTTTCAACATATGACCGACCCGGGGATTGATCCCAGAACCTCCGCGTAAAAGTCTACACTTGTGACCACTGAACCATGGAAGCGACTTTTAAGATTAAAAAAAGAACCTAAAAGGATTTCAGGAATAGGACAGGACTAGTACCTTCCGTTTCATTACAATTATTGTTAATATGCTTTCACGTGCTATGGTCGAAATAATTTCACATACATCGCGTGTGCCAGCTGTAAGTAATCAGCACGTCCTCGCCCGGCACCACGCTACTGCATGTAATTACTCAGTTACTGGCCAACCGCTACTTTCTAATTTATGATGACCTGGTACTTGGACAGCGATGCGGTTGACGTAGTTGTTTTTTGTTATATATCTTTTTTTAAAATTTATTTAGCACCTTTTTATTTAATTTATCTAACTATAATTAAACATTAATTAACAAACAGGCGGGAATTAATACAATTTAATTTTAAGATAAATTTAATTTGTTTAATTAATAAGTCACACTAAACTGATAATCGCAAGAACGCAGCAAGTATGTGGAGAGATTTTTTATCATTGGACTGTTAATATTTCTGAAATCTTGTATATGTGATGGGTAAAAAGAGGCGCGGTATTTATACACTTAAGAAACGAATACGAATTCATATTATTCACGTATGTATATGAAGGAAAGTTAAAATAGGAAAGTACGAAGTAAAAAAATAGTAACCTTTTCTATAGCATTTTAAGCTCACTTTTAAGAGAGAACAATGCTCCTTGAGGTCCAATCTTCGGGACGAGAAAGCGTTCATTGAGTCGGATGAGTAAATAAATACCTTTTTTCGCTTATCTTTTACTTACATAAAAGATATGTTCGTTTCATCTTCTAAAATATTTTTTACGAAAAATTTACTAAGAGTATTTAAATATTTATCTTTAAAACGCTCTCCCTACCTTCACTCTTTGAAATTTTAAGAAATCTACTATGTAATAATATGAACAGTAATTAAAGAATCACAAATTGATGTATACTATGGCTCTCAAAGTGCTAAGTGGGTCATGGAACTTTGAAGATGACAATTATAGTTGTATCACGATGTCTTGGCGGTGTCACTGTGTTTTTTCGTCGTGGCTCAAGAAGAAATATAACGATAGTTTTTCATAATTACGTTGGCTTTATACGCCAAGGCAAAAAGAAGTGTCTGCTTGTAAGTATTCGCCTGCCCACAAAATATCAGTTAATCCGTGTTCATATTTATTAAATCACCAAATGACTCAAAATTTTATCTGGAAAGTCACTAATTTACAAACGGCGGTAACAACTTTTTTTCTACAAGAAATGGAAAACCGCCATACGCTTCAGAGTTGAATATTTATATTCTATGATATCCTCATAATATTCAAATGCCCTCAAATTATTGGTTATAAAAAATAGAAAGAAGCAAACGAAATTAAATAATATCGCCATCCTAAGTATCAAAAAAATATGGATGGGATAGCAAGTTATTTACTTCACAGATTGAGCCAAGTGACGTAACCCGAGGAACAGAAGTTTCACAGAGCTCACCCACCTCTAGACACTAAGTAGGAGGTGGATGCCATATTTACCAGTGGCTTAGGGTTGTGCACGCACAATTTCTCAGATTAATTTAACTAAGTTAAACAAAGTTACGATGAATAATATGAAGATGGGTTATCCAATTTTGTAACAACCTATAGGAAAATGAAAATTGGAGACAATGAAGGGTAATAGGAGTAAAATTTAACAGATGGTTGGAGACCTTGAATCTTTTGCTCACGGCCGAATCACTACAAACTTAATTTTCACTCAGCCTTTAGGAGGGTGGTAATAAACCAGGTCAGAGCCCAATTAGACTTAGGGATTGCGCCTACTATCAAAAATGTTATTTATTGTAGGACATATTGATTTAATAGTCGACAGAACTGCCAACCCTAAGCACATGTCAGCGGCCTACGTATACGTGTAGAATCACCTGGGCTCACAAGTTACGAACAGCCCATTGTGTCGGCCGCGCGCTCCTCTAACTTTCACGAGCGTTGTGCTTTTCCTAAATGATCGATATCGATAGAATTGTTGATGGTATATATTTTTTTAAATATATATCTTTACTCAATGGAATATATTGGATAAAAAGAGAGGGTAGGCAGAGGTACAGTCCGAAGTTTGTACACTTTAAAAACATTGCCACGTTTGGCTGGTGAAAATACATGTTGTGATTGGTAATCAACCCATCGCCTATTGGATTCCTTTCTAATTACCTAGATTGCGAAATCAAAGAAAATAATGTTCCTAAGTAATCATCCACCCGGGAATCGAATTCAGGAGTTTTGTTTATAAATACGATTTCGTTTTGTAAAAATGCATTATTATATTAAAACGTAATAATTTTGCTTCCGTGGTCATTGATATGAACTCCTTGAGGATCGATTTCCGAATTAAACTCGGATTCGATTCCCGGCAAGGGCAAACAATTCTGCGATTAGTAATGATGTTTGCATTTCTCTGTGTTGTATCTGTCTGTAGTATCTTTCAATAATACCCATAAGACAAGCGAAATGCTCAGTTTGGAGTTAGTTCAATTCGTGTGATTAGTCCAGTATTATTTATAATAAAAGAATTTGACCGGAATTGTAAAGGCTTCCGAATGGCGATAGGCTTGTTACCTATTACAGCGTGGATAGCCACGACTTTGTGTATGTCTCTCTCTATCTCTTTCTCTTTATCTCTTTGTGTGTGTGTCTAATGTGTAAAACTTAAAAACGTACTACAGCCTCGTCTTTCTTGAGGCTCGTAAGAAGTGAAGCTATAATATTAAAAGACCGCAAAAGTATTTGTAAAACTTTACAAAATAATCATGTAGTTGACATAAACAAAGGCCCATATAAAGACTAACTTAAAATTGGTAACGGATCTACAAGACTCCTGTCTTTTAAAATTTTCATTCCTTACAAGCTATACGAAGTACAATTCGAGTTGTATCTCCAGTACAATTTTCTTAATTAACTTGTTGTAAATTTCCCAGTGGAGTTCACAGTAATTCATTGCAAACAATGAAATAAGCTAAAATACGTTAAGATCTGTAGAAGATTCATTTTAAGAGTGAAAAAATATACAAATATCGATAAAAAAAGGTCCGCCTACCTATATCTCAAGTACACTCGAATCGCCGTCCCGGGCGAGGCGATGGAATTAAATCGCACGCACGACACTTCCGATCTCCCTCCCCCCACCCGTATGACGTAGGGCTGACACTTTTGTAATAACATTTTAGTAAAAAGATGAATAAAATTCAAATTATAAATGGAAAATTTTATGGAAGAGCTGATTGTATGCGCTACTTTTAATTAAGTTATTATGTTATTGTTGAAAGCGAATTGGAAGTTCCAAAACTTTCTAGTCCTTGAAGTCAAACTTTTAGATCCGACTTTTCTTCGATACATTTTGATAGGTGACCGATTGGTAACTAGATTTACACCTTTTACAAATTATTTGAGATAAGAGTGGACTCTCTTCTTGAAGGCACCTAAGTTGCATCGAGTCGCAAATATACTTGCTGGGAGCTCATTGCAGAATCGAGTTGTTCTCGGAAAAAAATGGTTTCTAAACCGCTTAGTAGCGGAGCACAAGCAGTTGAGATAGTAGGGGCGAGATGTTCTGCCGAGATATTCGATAGCGGAATTCAGTTGCCGGGACAAGGTTGAAAAGTTCGTCCGAACACTCCCCGTTGAAGATGCGATAGAAGACGCAAAGCGAGCCGACATCTCTGCGCAGTGCTAGAGGATGAAGCGGGCCGCTAAGGCTGCGATCGTCCACACACGGACCGCTCTCCGCTGTATGCGGTCGAAGCGCGCCAGTTCGTAATTGGTAGCACCTGCCTTAAGGTGAGAACAATACTCCATATGTGGATGGACCTGTGCCTTATAGAGACGAAGGCGGTCAGCAGACTCCAAATAATTATTTGCTCTGTCCAGAACCCCCAATTTTCTCGAAGCGAGGCCGCTTTAGCCTCCGAATGACCACGGAACTTAATATTGGCAGAGATGTCGACCACGAATAGGCTGCTATTACTCGAAACAGTCGAAGGAGTATTCACGAAGTGAGGTGATGCGATAAAAAACAGCTTTTTGGTGCTGAATGTGCAAACCTGTGTCTTCGCGAGATTAAACTAAGTTGACCCAAAGTTGAAACTCTATCCAGTAAAATTCCGTCATTAGACACAAGCCTGCTCAGGCCCTAGATGACTTGCTTCGGAGAAATTTTTGCATGGCTGGGGTAACAGGCGTCGCCCCTACTCTTACCTGCATAGCAATGCATGCTGCCAATATGCAGCAGGTCATTGATATGCAGGAGAAACAGGGTAGGCAACAGAACATAGACGACACGACGACACGCCGCTTCACATTTCCACAAAACATTTCATTATATTATATTAGCTAACCGGTTTCACTATTTACAGCATCATTAAGGTACATCAGCATCATCACCAGTTGGTGAAAATAGCCCTGATAAAGGTTTAAATAGTGAAAGCGGTTAAACAAATACAATAATTTTTTTTTCATATATTTTAAATTTTCCATCGTCGGCGCTTGGTAAAACTTCCACATATTCATATCTTCAAATGAACCCCTTGAACTGTTTTACGTAATATTTATAATTTGTTATTATTTAAACAGCCTACCGGTTTCGCTTTTCACAGCGTCATCAAAGCCAGCTCTTAAGTTACTAAAACATTTTTGATTTGACTGATTTGACTGAAATCAAACAGTACAAGGGTTTCATTTGATAATATAAATATGTGGAAGTTTTACCAAGCGCCGACGATGGAAAATACGATTAAATACGAGAATTATATAATAATAATAATAATAATAATATATAATAATAATAATTATATATTATATAAATACGATTAATTGCTGAAGGTGGTAGGTGCTTCTCCTATCCTAGAGTCGAATTGGGCGCACCAACTCAGGTCTTTACCACCCTCATGCAAAAGACTGCCGTGAAATAACTTCTGTTGTTTCGGTTAGTGATTAAAAGATCCAGGGTCTATCCTTGACTTATCCTCTCTTGCTCTTTATATTATTTATCTTATCTTTTTTCATTTTCCTATTAAACCTTGAAAATGTTGCCAGTGTTTCTACAAGACCCCTTCTTGATTTTGCAAATGTCATGAGAAGCGGTGTCACTTAACATCAGGTGTCAAAATCATCTGGATACGTTTGTCTGACCCAAGATTTGTGCTCAGGACTTTTCACGCATTTACCTTTAACCATTTTACCACTACACATGGATTCAATATTTAATTTATTAAAAAAAATAGATTATCCGAAAAATTCTGATGATAAGATATGTTTCCAGTGGTCTGCGTGATTAAAAGCTCTAGCAAAAGCTGTCCAAGTATAAAGCCCCCTTTTTATAACAGTTTTAATTGCAAAACTTTCAATTCCAATAAATAATCCGAACTTTAGGAAGTCAAGTTAAAAGTAAAAGAAAGTACTGAATCTATCTATCCAACCGTAAAAGGTCGACAGGTGAACTGTGAGAGCCGATTAAAAATTTTATCTAAGAAAAAATGGGCCGCCCGGCAAATCGAGCATGAATTAATTTGGTTTCAGAAGAATTAAGTGAAGGGGTTTATATCAAAATTAAGTTACTCCTGTAGCCATTTTGCTTTTTTAATTTTAAGATCCAACACACCTTACTTTATGGTAATTAATCCCATGAAAAGCAAAGTAAAGTAATATGTTCGAAAATATATATGTATCTTCACGCCTTTATACCCCCAACAGAGGGTGCAACAGAGGTGCATTTTGAAGTTTTTTTTACACTTCCGAAACACAAATAACACTTTTTTTTTCATTACAAACAAAAATTTAAGAGAACAACTTGTGACCGCTAGACCACGGAGCCGACTAGGTATATTCGAAAATAACTTATAATAATGTGATAACATACTAATATCGCCTTTCAATTCATATGATGCGTGCCCTCAAGCAGAGATGTAGGGATATGAGACCACTCACTTATATGTTAACTAAGTGGTTGTAAATCGTTAGAACCCATTCTCAGCAACTTGGCATATTAATTTCTCTGTATAAGCCGTCGTGTTAAAATAAGTATTATATTTCTTATTAATTAAACCAAAATTTTTAAACTCATTTATCTATTAACGAAATATAAGACTCGTGTTATTTTTATTATATTTAACAAAATAAATTACAAGATTAAAATCCACTTTTAACAAAAAATAAACATCGATGTAGTCAATTGATACGACGTAATCGATAACAATAACCCTGCATTTGCGTACCGATGCCCCTCGACGAAATCCCAGCCACAGAGTAGCGTAGATTCCAGAGTTTGCATAGCGCACGTCAGGTGAGCCCATTTAATTAATAACAGCAATAATTGACCGCCCGCAGGTGTTATTGGAAACTATCATAACATTTAGGTCACGAGTCTATGCTATGTTATACTGCGATTTGATTATTTGATACTTTCAAAAACCTTGTAATTGTTTTCAATTGTTGTTTTGTAGTTTTGAGAAATGGTGAAATTTGCAAATTTGATTAGGTTCGTGTAATTTGAATATAAACAAATATTATTACTAAATATAACAAAAACTATACGTAAAAAACAATTTTGTAACATTGCAAAACTGCCAAACTAAAAGATTCAGAATAATCTTATCGGTGAAGATTAAGTTTACTTCCAACTAAAACACAGATATGTATTTCACGGTGATCTTCTACAGAAAAGTAGTCACCGTTCTGATCGGTATACTCAATGAAAATGTGGAATGGAAATTGTTTTGAGTTTGATAATTTATTTGTCATCTTTTACATAAATATTTTAAATACAAAATGTATCAAGATTATTCAGTTATTATACATTATTATGTACTAGGTAGTGATAGCCAACGGGTGCAATCAAAATGGTCGCCTTCTG
>DVZZ01000001.1:0-17308 GCA_018237845.1 Euselasia chrysippe | reverse complement strand
AATTATACACCTAAAGGCTCTGCTTAAGAGTACAGGCAAATATTCCAGTTCAGCCGTACGTTCACTGATCACTGACGAACAAAGGAGGTGGCGGCTCCGCTGTATCGCGCACAGGGCTCCTGTACGTCGCGGCCCGCGTGAGCGCCGGTAAGCGTTCGCCGCCTGTAGCTGTTCGTGTGGGACGTTACATGGAACAGTCAAACTGCACGTTACATTTCATATATTTATTATATAAAATCTTATTCTACATTTGAAATTCAACTTACACAGTATAGTAACATGAGAGATTTACAGTGCTATTTAAATAGTACAGATCGTAGTAAGTATCAGCTATAGTTATTGCGGAAGGTCGCCCCGGAGGGGGAGACCTTTATTACCACTAGGACTTAAGTACTTCTTATATAATTTATTAATAAACGACAAAGCTCAGATATTTATTCTATATTTATATCTATTTCGATCCTCGTATGTACACATGATATGAGAAGTTCGCAAGTACATACACAACGCACGCATGCCACCACAGTCACTCGGAGCGGAGGCCGCGGCCCGGCGCGGGACTGCTATCTTACTTGAGCTTTTTAGGACGATTGAGAGAAAAGCGGCTGAGGTAAAATATATAATATCATAACTTTATGGCCGGCACTGGTTGCATTCAACTGTCGATAGATCTTTGTAAATCATCAAATAAATCCCAAATATTTAACTATTGATTCAGATTACGATCGCTGCGGCAAGTCTTTCATAAATCTCTAGAAAATATATTTCTATAATTTTGTAATTAGTAATTTGTTCAATTAAGATTTAAATGTGTAAATATAATAAACGATTGATTAGTCTCGAGTGGCCTCGTCCATAGCGCATTGTAGCTCTTACGGTAACCGCCGTAAGGACTACAACACCTGTGTTCAAGTCAACTCAAGTTTTTAATATATTAGAAGCTCTTACAAAGTACTATAGGTTTATGATATGAAGTTGAACTACGCGACGAGTAGGCGCCGGGGTGACACGTGACATGACGGGAGGTACTCATCGGTCACCTAATCTGACGTTCACATTCAATTTTGTACAAAAATATGCGGAGTATGTCCTGAAACACTGCCTACGATTATAATCTATTATATTTTTATTCCAACGTCTATATATACCTAGGAAATATCGAAAACGACTTACGCAAAGACAGGCGGTTTTATATAGTACATGAATGGAGAAGTCGCAAGCAAACGATCACTACAAAAACAGATCGGACCAGAATCATATTAGGACGGGCGAGACACTTTAATTTTATTTTCTTTTATTCAAAACTATGCAGGTTACACAGACGAGAAATTAAAATCGAAATTGCGTCATTGACTAATTGGTCTTTCCTTATTCCATAATTCAAGCATAAATATTCCTTAAGACACAAAGATCCTCGTAATCGAGGGACGCCCAATGATATGATTCTAGTCCGGTTCTGATTTCCCCTTTAACTTTACTTACACGAGCGAATGCTACACAAAATTATTGCTGGCAAGGTTCATTTTTTTTTGCCTTTTTCTGAACTTCATTACTTAACTGCGAACCGTAATCATTATTTCTCAATATTATAGACACAATATTTAATTAAACTTTAAATTTAATTAATTAAAAATAACAATACTGATTACATTAAAAGTAGACAGAAAACAGATAACATTAGCCCGTCAGGAGTATGATTTGGCCAAGGCAAAGAAATGTTGTTGTAATTCTAGTTTTAAAAGATGTATTTTAAACATTACTACATCAAATAAAATCGAGTTTGAATGTATTTTAATGAATATTTGATAGAGTTCCTGAAACCATCCAAAGTGGATTATCAAAAGCTTTCATCGACGCTTAAAAATATTATTTTCTAAACCAATTTCCTCATATTATATATCACAGGCTTAAATTATACTCATTATGCTTAGGGACGTGAATTCTATACGTACACTTACATTAGAAGAAAACAGAAATTAGGTAACTATGTACACCAACAGGGGAAAATAATGAGGCAAACCCTCCCACAACCCTCGGAGATTCGAAATTACGAGCGGCGGTCGCGAGCGGCCGCATGTATTCTATTCGCTCATTAGTGCGAATTAAAAGACGTATCTTGATAACTTGGTTACTAACAAACTTAATTACACGTCAAGATATGGACTTCCACGGCGGCGTGCGTGATGCAGGTGCTTTGTTACGCATTTTTCCATGAGGGTTACAATATCAAATTGCCGTCCAGTAAAATCAAGTTAAAATATAAATGACGCGCCACACACGACGCAAATGACCGTTACAAATATTGGTTTATGTATGTCACGTTCACTAACTCCAACATTGCAAGATATTTTCACAATCGCTACCACAACGTATCTTGAACCAGTTTACACAACTAAATGTTGCCGAAGTATTTTCCATCAGGAGGCGTCCAACATATGCTTCGATTACTAACAAACATTTCATTGCGCACTGAAGCTTACACATTTTTAAACTAGCTTTTATACATTTACATTAAAAACGAATATATGTCCTACGCTAGTCGCTGTCCCAAAAATTAACATCGGCGAAGATAGTTTTTAGTTAACCAATGAAATATGATATGGCCGTTGATCGCCACCAACTGAATACACTACGTAAATCACTTTATCATCAATGTCTTTACAATTTTGAATAGAATATCACCTTCTCATGTTCCCAGTGGTTATAAAGCAGTGTCCTGTGTTGTCACTGTTTTATCTTTTAACACTAAGTTTACTCTACTTTGAGCTTCTTACGAAATCAGTCCAACATATTTAAGCAACTGTGTAGTTGTGTAGTGTACTGGAAAAGAGTTTGAGAATAAGAACACGTCACACTAGGCCTTCTAGTCACGTAGTCGCTGTAGTCACGGGAATAATTTTGATGGCAAACATACAACAATTTTTGCTAAATTCAATTGCGTTTTTTTTAAATATGCTTATTATTCATTATTTAATAAGCTTTAAAAATTAAGGTAAATTAGAGATATCTTTAGAGAAATGTAAATCAGCTGGGTATAGTTTTTGCTATGGATAGAAATATCGATAAGAGTTTCACGATAAATTAGCACTGTAGGTGCTGAAATGTTGGAACAACTATCTCAGCATCGCTAGAGTCGCATGACTAATTCGCTCAGTGTGGAAGCGCTCTTAGCAATTACACATTTTGCTTAAATATCTAGGAGCAGGTAATGAGGCAGCACGCGACCGGCGGACGAGCTCAAGAGAAGACGAAGTATTTCAAGCCCGCCGTGACGTAGGGTACAGGTATGGCGCCGGCATAGTAGGTAACCGACTGAAACATGAGGTAGGCGATGTTCAGAAGCTATCACACTATTTCATTGGGATGAGTGTTCTGGTTGGAGTCGTTTTGTCTCGCACATTGCTGAAAATAAAAAAAAATTGTATGAATGCCTTTGTTTTAGGCAATAGAGAAATAAGTACTATCATCACTCGTCAAAACAAACATGCAAACTACAGAACATTCTTTTTTACTTAGAATTGCTGTTGTTTTGTGGTCAACTGTTTCATTTACTTGCGTTTGTTTGATGTCTGTTAACATTAATAAAATATGCTAATATATTATAAATTATGAATAACTATCAAAGGGAACATTATATAGTATTATTTATAATAATTCCCAATATTAAAAAGTACCTCGATTTAAAATTTTTCACCATCAATCAATTAATAAATCAAAAGCCTTTCTTCGTCCACTGCTGAACGCAGGCCTCCTTCATTTTACGCCACAAATCTCGATCTTAGCCCTTTCTCATCCAGGCACTGCCAGTAAGTCCTCCGGAGGTCGTTAGCATTTTCCCCATAAATCATATTAATTAAACAATACCCCGTTTTCAAATAAATTTAAAATTATATTTTTAAATTATTATTTATTTTATTCATACTATTTTCTGTCAATTATAACTTATATTTAATAAATTTTCTTAACTAAAATATAATTGTGTGTGTTACAACCATCGCTACGGTATGGTTATGTTGATAATCAACGATTTCCGTTGCTTTGGTTTTAGATGTTCAAATTAGTCTCCGTGCACAGTGCGTACTTGCCTGTATGTATCACGCCGGTCTGCTGACGTCTGCTTTACAACGCATACGTCACGTTTTCAGTAACACGTATTTACTATCTGTACTGTCATATTGGAGGCGGCAAACATGTCGGTTGTGTTCAAATGAGCTGTAAAGTAAATGAAAAAGTACCTCCTGTTTCCGCTCCCAAGTTTTCATGGCTGTTTTGTATTTTTCAAACTCGTGACACCAATTTGAATAGATTTTTTGGTATTCGTTGCTCTTCTCCGGCGGCGAGCATCTGAAATTGGACTCATTTTGTACAACAAATTTAAATATATTCTCGTTTCGTTACATATTCATTGGTTTGTATAAAACAACTTTTTCAATAAACAAATTTGTTTCCGTTATTGGCCGATTGTGTGATTCCATCAGCAGCTGGTAATACTGTTCAACTCAAATATATCATTTATAGACTTTAAGCGAACACGCGTGAGAGTTCGTTGGCAATCAGGTAATATAGTTCGTCATGAAAGTAGAGTGCACAATTTACAAGTTTAAAATGTTTTGAAATCACAAGCAGTTATTGATGTAAAATTAATTTAGGTAATGCTTTTGCATTGTGACGTTACACATGTCATGGCGCGCTGGACAGTAAGAGCAAGAGTGGTACGAGCGCATGTTTAGGAAGAAATGCCTTTACTGAGAACACGCTTTTATGCTTCTACTTCATTTATATTTTACTGACTCTTACCATCTCCATTCGTAACTTAATATTTGTAAGTTAACGGGCCAAACCAATATTTATACATAATAAACGATGTTGCCATAAAACTAGCACACCAGTTAACATAACGTTACAAGTGTATTAAGATTTTAGTATTAAAAGCAAGCTTAATCATCTAGCACTTTTACTATCTGCAAACGGGTATATAGTATGTAGATAACAAAAGCTTTGGTAGTCTGTACCTGTGTATATCCACGGTCACGTTGTAGGAGCAGAGTAAGGACCCGCCCAGCCAGCAGTCGTATCTCCCGGTGTCGGCTTCATTCACAGATATGATGAGTAGCCCGTGCTCTGACGTCTCAATATATTTTTCTGGTTTACTAAAACAAATAAGAACCTCAGTAAAAATAAAAATATTAAGGGTTGTATATTTGAGACTCAAATAAATATATAGGATTAACCCGGAAATAGAATGAGATAGAATATATATGAGATAGAATATAATAGATATATGAGATATAAGTAATGAGATAGAATATATACATTGATATTGTGTGGTGTTATACATCTTCAAAATAAAAACAATAGGTCGATAAAAACATACTACTAGCACCCTCTGATGATAAAATGAACATTGGAAATATGCCAACAAATGTATATTTTCAATAACAATAATGTAACACACAAAGGTGCACACTTTGTATATTTTTCAGATGTTAACAAATTAAAAAATATTCAATCATATCATGTTCCCACTTGCACGTCTAAGGTAAAAAAGCATTTTATCGTGCACACTTCCAAAATAAAACCACGGCATGCTACTGCAAAGAGGATTCCTGTACCAGAAAAAGTTTTTTTTATTAAATTATAGAAATGTTTCAACCCGAATACCGAACTTTTCAGGATCTTTCATTTGTGACATCATAACTGCGGTACAAGATGTATGTACACCGACTCCGCCGCGTAAACATTAAGTATCCTCACGTCCAATTCCGCTATTCTTTTGGGGATACCCCAGTGAGGGTATGTAGTGGCGCATTCTAAGTTGTACACTTATAAACAGACGGTGAGTGTAATTGAAACTAAAACATTTGTTTCCTTTTTTAATACTCATCAGCCTCTTGTGTCAGTTCAAAGTTAAATCGTGGAGATTGAGCACTACGTGGTATAATATGTGTCAAATAAGATGTGAAATGACTTGGTTATTACAAAAAGCATATGATTATCCTGCTCCTGGAGCATTGCTCGCGCCCTTGTCTCTGTGGTGGTCGCTTCTCCGTCAGCGTGACTACGAGTAGCAGGAGTACTTACAGACGACTTTTTATATAATTATTCTTTATGATACAAACACGGCCGCGGTCGAGTAATCGTACTCACTCCCTGTCCTATAGATTGGACGATGTTATTTCGTTACATTTCTACAGCATATGACTGAAAAGTTTTTTTTTTCCGAGGATTAAAACATGAAAATACAATAAATAAGTAGAAGAAGGAATATTTAAAAAAAATCACATCCTGTCTATTTTTAGGGTAAAAAATATTTACTCCGATTTCATGCATTTTATTGTTCCGTATGTTAGGAAATGTATCAATAAATATAGGTATTAAACTACAGAATAAAACGTTTGAAACGAAATCCATTTTGTATTCCCCCTGTGTTCTAATTACGGTGGAAGCGCGATAACGGCATATTTGCAAATGTTTTAATTAATGTGTGTTTCGCTGTAATGTTTACAGTATAATTGTTCTTTGATCTGTTCTCCTTATCACTCGTCGCGGAGCCGCGCCAATGTTATCTGTGTACACGGGCGTGTCTTACATTTCTTTTCGAACAACTCTCGTCATAACAATACACAAACGGTTTATTATTCTTACAAGAATTTTTGATAACTATTTCCTAATACAAAATCAGACGACAGTCACAAGATCACCGCCTTTAGATATTTAATGATAGTAAATCTTGGTTCAGATATTAGA
The DNA here is from genome assembly GCA_018237845.1 of Euselasia chrysippe. NCBI lineage: Eukaryota > Metazoa > Arthropoda > Insecta > Lepidoptera > Riodinidae > Euselasia > Euselasia chrysippe. The sequence continues at coordinate 10,561 of DVZZ01000001.1, read as the reverse complement.
AGATGTGAAAATACAGGAATGTAGTGCCGAAAGATAACAAACGGCCGCGTCAGCCCACCCTCGACCGGTGGTCATCCTCTGAGCGGAGGATAGCCCCGGGACGGAACCGGGTGCCGATCACGTGACATCAATACTGCGCCGGTATTGCTACTATTATTGTATTTTTTAGCCAACTGGTTGCGCTATGTCTAGCATCTTCAGGGCTCTGACTACCTTCCAGTACGTAGTGAAAGCCCTGGTGATGCTATACATAGCGCAACCGGTTGACTAAAAAATACAATTACAAATTTTGTAGAACATCATTCATTTAAATTGTCGTGAGTGGAGCTCCACCGAGCACCGACGACGATGAGTATAGCAACTATAAGCTCCAATTAGATATTTAAGATGCGCCTGCAAACTGCAGGAAACCCTCAGTAAAACATAACTTATTGAATATTTTGTAGCTAAAATAACACGAAAGGGTTTGATATGTATCGCACAAGCGATCAATACGTCCGTACGGAGAGCCACGGGCCTCTATTACGGCGGCTGCTCTGATGCGTTTTTCATGAGCTCATTTTGGCAGCCAGTGTATGGTTTTTAGATACATGCGGCCTTGAGCGCTGTAGAGTTAGCGCGACGAGGCGGGACACCGCGAACAGGCTACCGACTCATTTAGCTACATACACTTTGGCAACGCGTCTGTAGTGATGTTGGTGTTAAATTAATGTATCATCTCGACGGACGATCATTCTGTTAGTTGCGGTCAGTAACACTGTCTACTAACCGATGGTTCTCAGGTTCGATCTCCGGCATGTACAAACGTCTTTGTGGTTGTCATTGATGAACAATGGTAATCTGGGTATTATTAAACATATTTCAATATTTTGTATATTTCTGTGCATTAGTATCGTTAACTGATACCAATAAAACAGCGGGAAAAGCTAGTACTGCCGCCTAGACGTGACAGCCCAGCGAGATGACATGTATGTTTCTACGTAGTTTTGTTTTTCGAGCTTTAATTAATAAAATTTATAAACTCATACCGAAAATTGTCTAAAAATAAATTACTTTCTTTTCAGCAGTAGTCTGAAAATCCAGGACCCGTCTTTGTATTTCTATTTAATTAATTTTTTCATTTTCATAGGACATCCATTTCTTTTTTTTTTGTAGAAAGAAGCCGAACGAGTTGCTGGCGACCTACTAGTTTTATAAGGTGGTAGGTACTACTACTTTCCCGGAGTCGAATTGCGAGCACCGTCCTGTGTCGTTACCACTCGCCTGCAGAAGATTGCCGTGAAACAACTCTCATTGAGTTTTGGTAGTGATCGGTTGATCCAGCGCCCATCCCCCTCCCCTAGGCCCTCCTTCCCTAGTCCTTGTATATCCTATCCAATTCTCATTTTCCTATTAATCCTATAAAAAGTTGGCAACGCATCTGCAAAATTAGGTTCTGCGTATGTCGTTAGCATCATAAGTGACACCGCTACTAACGACATGCGGTGCCCGCAGCTCGTTTGCCATCTTTTGCCATAAAAAAATGGTAAACAGAAGTTTCTCTATTGCTTTCTACTTTGACAGTTAGATAGAAGCTCCAAAAATCGAGACTCCGTGATTTTTATAAAGTCGTGTTACAAGTTTCGAAAGACCGCTTCCCAGATATACTAACCATTATCAGTTTCAATTTTATAAAACAAAATCCATGAAGTTGATTGTTAACGAATAGAGAGGTGTATTAGGAGAAAATTCCAAATTTTTAAGTGAAATATTTGGAAGAACCAGACATATCATTAAGAATTTTACAGGAATCGGGCTTATGATATGTGCCTATGAGTTTGCACCTATGAACACTTGACCACACGGGGTATACTTAATACTTCATTTATTTGCTTATTTTCTGGCTTTTACTAATAAAAAATAGTTTTTTGTATTTTATTCACAACAAAAAAACATGTCGCCTCCGTGGTCTAGTGGTTACAGTGTTGACTTTTACGCGGAGGTCCTGGGTTCCATCCCCGGGTCTATCATATCTTCAATATATTTTTTTTAGATTTTCTAAGATTTTCGAAACATTTTCTAAGACTTTCCGGGACTGAAAAGGATCCCGATTGGCGATGCGTTGGCTACCTATCTCAGCATGGGACGTGTTAAACTAGCCGAATGTGGGTGTGTTTCGGTAGTGTAAAAACTTCGAAATGCACCTCTGCCACACCCTCTGTTGGGCATATATGGGCGTGATGATACGTACGTAAGTATGTGCTAACTTAAATAATATTTGGTTAGTACATATATTTTACAATCTTCTTTCCTTGCTTCCTACAATCTGGAAAATTGATCCGACTACACAAAACTTTTATGATTTTCTCCGCTTTGACTCCTCGGAAAACATATCTCGTATAAACTACATTTTTTTATTAAATATAGAGATTTTATCAGGTTTTGAATTTTCAAAAGAGACGTTTTGTCAGGTACTACAAAGGATACTGAATCGCTTATAACTCGTTATCTACCATAGCATACATCCACCAGCTGGCCGTTGGTACTTTTCCAAAAGTTCTAAAAGAGATCTATCTCTGCTATACTCTCTCTAGGAATACATGACCGTGAAGCTATCTTTTAATATACACATATATATAATTTATGTAAAAGAAAAATCAAGTGCTTGCCAACAAAACTTTATCTTTTCACGAAAAAAGTAATATTTGATACAGACATCTTCCATCTTGCCTCCCGTGGAGTCTAAATTAAAAAGCGACCTATCAAATAACACCGTGCAGATTCCGTTTTACGCTAGTTAAGTGTTACTGATGCAATCAATAGAAGTGATCTTTCTCGATAAAGCTTGGCTATATTGTGTTGATTTTTGTAAGTACATTATCTTTATTACATTTTAAGTATGAAATATTTTTAATGGTGCGTCAAATTGGTGCCAAATGTGATAACTCAAAATGATTTAGCGGTTTTAAAGTAAAATGGCAACAGACAGACAGAATTACTTTCGCATTTAAAATATTGTCAATATATAACGGATTTATATGACTATATAACTAATATGAACATAAAATTAAGAATTCGTGGTATTTTTACAAGTCAAACGGGTATATTTCTACACTGTACAAACTTCGCATTGTACTGTACTCTCTTTTGAGGATATATGGGTGTAAAGATATAGCAATGTCTAGGAATGAGCTAAGCAAGCGAAATCTTAGTTTCGGGTGAGATATTTGTGTGATTTGTCGTGTAATATTTGTTTATTTAAATAAACATCACATTTTATAAACAAATAATTAAATTGTTTAGAAAAAAGTTTATTAAAACTTTATCTTCCGGTTCTACGTTATCTATCTTTAATTATCCGGTTTTTATTTCATACATTACTTATTGACATCAAAAAATCTACGTTTATTGACAAGATAGCCCCCAGGAGGTACTATTAAAAGACGAATGGAATATGTACTCATCCGTCTCCACGGAAACTCTCCACGTAGCAACAACACGTTGAACGATTCTATCGATTTATAAAAAGGACGCTATAAGTAGTACTTGAAATCATTTTTCCAAGAACTTTTCTCTTCTCCACGTCTTATATATTTAGAACGTAGGACGATTTCATTAAACCAGCTACTTTATGTACAACATTTTGTTATTTTGTAAAAATTACAGTTTTTATGTTATACATTTTACAATAAGTTGCTTCCATGGTAGAAGTCGATTGTTAAATTTTGGCTTTAAATTTTTCTTATTATTTTTTTTATTTTCAAAAATCACGATTGTTTTGGAGATGACATTTTCATTATATACGGGTTACTGACGAAATATTTTGTGCAAGTGTAGACTCGCCGTGACCACGCCCCATGCAAATAGATTGAAATATTGGCAATTACACAAAATATATCGCTAATAACCCGTGAATAGTGACTATGTGATTATTATGGGTAAATTTCTATTGTATATTATACATTGAAGTCATTCTCATCCTTATCCCTTCCTATGCCTCCTTTTTATTCCAGAATAAAAGTAGAAAGAAAAATTAGCAAGACATACTATTGAATCGCAATATCTAAATGTAATCGTTGATGTCTTCCATGATGTAATGAGTTTAGATTTAGGCTTTAATATTAATGTAGAGCAACATTTCTTATAAAAGATTTAAGAAAAAACGTTTCGAAAACTAATCATAAATTTGAGACCAAAAAAATTTTAATGGAGAATATTTTCACAAATTTTGTCAATTTCTAACAATTAGCGATTTGTAACTTAAGGTTGAACGCATAAATATATGCTGAGAGTAGAATGGAATTAGTTGCAATTAGCGCTTTACATTGCGTAAAATTAAAAATTAAAACATAAAATGCATTCATTCGCAAAATTTCAACTTTTAATAATAATGTTAAATTATGATTGCAGTTTTTTATAACTGTCTTTAACAGTTTTATATGGGCGTGATGATATGATATAATAATATTTTTGTTATAAGATATTATTTTACGAATGTACTTTTTATTATATTTATTTTTCAATGTTTAAATACTACTTATTAAAATAAAAAAAATGTCTACCAGAAAATTGAAAAAGACGCGCCTAAGAAGTAGAATTTTTGACAATATCGGTTTGAAAGACTCATTTCCCATTTTAATAAATGATATCAACACTACAGTGATTAATTAAGCTATATGTTATTTTGTACAATAAACCCAATTTTATAGTCATATCCGATAAACCTTACGACCTCAATTTCCCTTTTCCCTTGGTATTTATTTCAGTGTCCTTCGTTGATGTATTTCTCGTTCTGAGAAACGACGTCACTGCATTTATAATTCTGTTATCCTTTCGATAAGCGAGACCTTCTGATGTACCTTGGAATGTAATATATAATTTACTGGTCTATTTTACATTGAAACACGAATAATAAATAACAACGACAATAATATATTATGTAACAATATTGAGCTATAGGCTAACGATAAGCAACAGCCTGTCTTAGTTACGAATTAATTTCAAGTCTATTTTAATTGTTGCTTTAAATGTTCTTTAGAAACAAATAGTTATTTTAGAAAAAAAAAACAATCAAACAAACGTATAAAATACAAATGTAGGGTACTTGTACAAAAAAATTAATGTTTTTTGATTTTATAGTGAGTTGTTAGCATTTATATACCACTTTAAAATACCGTTCCATTTTCTAAATGAAATTACTGCTACCGTTAGTCTATATGTCCTCGGTAAAAAAGAAGCATTTTAGAAATTCAATTATCAAGTCAAATCTTCAACTCTGTGAAAAATCGATTTTGCGTTCAATTGGAAGCTCAGTTACCATCTTTTTTAGTGTTGACCTAATTTTAATCAAATAGTAATTCTTTGAACAAAAACATGATTAATTTGATAAATTTCAAACTCAAGGTTATATAAGATTTTGTAACGCTTCATATGGTACTTTTATTTGCTTTATATGACAAATAACGGTCACGCTGCTACATGTCTTTCTTTTCTCCTATTTACTTATCTATGATGGTTCTCTTTTTCAAGAACTTAAATTGCCTTAATATTAATAATCAACTGCCTAACAATGCTATAATATTATTTTGTACCAAAGTTTAATTTATCTAACTTTATATATATTAAGGCCCATTTAATACACTTAACTATATGAGCTTCAATGAAATGAAAACATTTTTTTTAATTCCTTGACCCTCATTTCTGGATGCAGGTTAATCACAATAAACAATCCCAAATTAGCAAACGTCAAAATGAAGAAATGATGCAGAGCAATCTGCTCGTTTATTTTTAAATGAACGAATGACCTCAGTGCCTGAATGTAGTGCCAATGTCACAGTATCTGGGTCTATGTCAAGCCGCGCGGCCTTAACGCGACTAGTGCGGCCAGAGGTTGGCTCACTGTGGACTTTTATGGCTCTTTTGACTGTCTGTGGGACTTTTCGATAAACGACCTACTTATAAATTACTTATTTTTAAATTTAAAAACCGCTTACTTTTCGTCTATTTAGTTTTAAATTAAGAACAGTTAATTTTTTTTGTTGTTTCCAATTTTAAAGTATGTTTCGTAATTTTTTGTCATTAAAATATATGTTCCAAATCTAAAATTTTAGGCAACATTTTAACATTTATATAATATTCTTAAGGTTAACAGTTAAAACGATTTTCAGTTGACTAGCGATATTGTAACTAAATATAGGTTCTTGGTTAATTGAACTTAACATCAACTCTTAATAGATAATTTGGTTAACTGAAATTTAAGCTTTATAGGTCACTAAGTATTGATAGCAATAATCGGATTTTTTTTAAATGTACAGTTGCCATTTTGTTTGTAACACGCGGCACTAGTGTCATGGCGCCCAGCATTGAGCGTAACCTTGATATCTCTTTCCTGCTCTCGCGTAAGTAACTCGCTACGTCCGTCTCGCTCAAATAAGTTTATGACACTACCGGATTCCGAACGCAAGATATTTAGATGGAGTATTGGAGACCATTTTTTTTATGTGATTATTTATATAACTGTTTTGTTTATTATTACATTATAATGGTCCATTTAAAATATTCTTGAGTTTGTTATAAAGCCTTGAAACGATGTTATTGCGTATGTTGTTTTTTATTGTATCTTATTTACCTCAGACAAATCGCAAAAGTTCTTTTCGGATCTCTTAGTATTGCGTAGGGCTACTTGCATAAAAATAACTTTAGTATGAACTTTAGTTTAAATCTAAGAGTTATTGTAATATATCATTTTTTTTTTCAATTTATTTGCTTATGGGGTTTTACCTTGAGTTATTTACGGCAACATTTGTTTATATGACTATCATCTCATTGGGGAAAACAATATCAAAATACATAGAAACTAATGTATGTTTGTAATCTTCAAATATATGGGTTGTATTGATAGTATGGAAAATTCGAATACTGCACTATTTGCCATGGAAGTAATCTTTTGAAAAAATATCACGTGTTGAATTTCTTTAGTTCTATTCCTTATATTTTATGATATTTAATAAAAGTTGAATTAAATATCGTAAAAAAAATTGTTGTTATATATTTTACCATTTTTGGAAGAATAACCAAGAAATGAGAGTTGGATAGGATAAATGGTAAAAGGAGCTTAAAAGGAAACGGATGGACCGTGGATCACCTGCACACTTACCGAAATAGAACAGGAGTTGTTTCACGGCAGCCTTCTCCAGCAGCGTGTACGGACCCAAATCGGTACGCTCAATTCGACCCCGGGATAGAAATATTATGCACTATCTTATAAAAACATTTCAAAATTGAGTCATAATATCCGATATTCCTCATGAAAGACAATATGCTATACCAGCAGGACTCGCAACATTAGCTCCTTGTCACTGATGTGTTGCCAACCTTTAAGGAAATATTTCGTATCGGAAATTCCTTTGCCGAAAGCTGATTCCACAAGCCTTACCCTCCTGAACAATCTATGTGGAGTAAAATACTCTTGGACACGTGCAGTTTTAATATTAATATGATTGAGGAGGAATTTTAAAGTCATCACGATATTGGCAGCCAAAATTCGGTGCATACCAAACACCAAAAACCCACGTTCCCTACATCACAGAAGCGATTGTCCCGTAAAATTAGGCACGATTTATGTATACCAATACTTTCCTGGCTTTAAGTTCATAAATTCGGCGCGGCTGTGGGCTGGACCTTGCATTCCTCTCCATTATTAACGACTAAAGCTCAGCTTGTATTACTGAGGTGACCAGGCATGTTGGCGTGAGTTGTTTTGGACAGATTTTGCAATTGTTCAACAATATTAAATAATAATTTTGCTTATAACACAGGTTCAATATTGAAATAAATCTTAACGTATCAAGCTCATTTTAATCTGAGAGGATACAGTGGGATCCAAGAGATAAACTGACTTCTTGATGTCTGTTGACAATTTGTACTAGTCCAAATCTTAAATTCTTTGTCCTCCTTCGCCTTCCCTTATTACTTTCTCTGCCTATCCCTTACTTTTGCACATACTTATCTAATTGATACCTCTGCTATATATATATAGAACATATATATGTGCACATTATCACATAAAACCACTGCCAAAAAGCTGCAGTCGTTCTGAAGTGATGCGCTTATTTACATTTTTATTTATGTAGATTTCTATTTACAGAACACATTGCTACAGTTATATACAATTTAATATTTGGCCCCGACTATGTATTTATCCAAAAAAGGGTTCGTCTACCCTCCAAGTTTCCAAGCTGTACCTGGAAGCATACTTGCATGAAGCCAATGAAAGTGTTACTCCTATGTCAGAGTCGAATTGAGTGCACCTTTCTGGGTCGTTACCTTACTCCTACAGGAAGCCGTGAATAACTCCTGTTGTGTTACGGTCAATGAGCTGGAAATCCAGGGCCTATCTCCCCTCCGCTATCCTTTCCTACTCCTTGTTTCCTTTAATCTGTCCAATTCTTATTTTCCCATTACTCCTTTAAACAGTTGACAACGCAGCAAGACTTCTGTTTTTGTGGATATGGTGGATGGCAGTGTCACTTACCATCAGGTTCCCGCAGATCGTTTGCCTTCTTTCGCATTAAAAAAAATGTTTAGTATATTGTAACGTATTCTCTTAATTAATCAGCATCCATCGTAGTAGTTATTGAATAATGGCAAATAATTAAAAAAAAGAGTCAACGTATTATTTAAACACAGTAATTATTAATCTCTCATCTTCAGGATCATCAGGAAATTCTTATTCTCAGGAAAAGCATTAATATTATTATTATCATTATTTTCTGCGTTCATAATACGACATATTTCAAAATATAGGCATGTATTTGTTAATGCCTCGCCGTTTCCTAAACTCGTATTACAGTTTCAGGTCAATTCACAACACACACAATTACACACGAAAGTTTTCCATTATCACTACATACATATCGGGTTAAATTTAGTCTAACATATTTAAAAGTAAATTAAAGAAAACATAATAATAACCACCGCTGCCAACCGTTGCAAGTTAGGATAACATTACCGGCGCCATGTTGTTTCTAACTCCCCTTCGCCGTTTGTTCCCTGCCTGCAGTTTGAAATTGTTTTCATTCGTTATACAACCACAATATTGGAATTAAATTGTACTAAAATCAATGCTACTAGTTCTAACTTATGATATATGCCGAAATTTTTAGCACTCGTATATTAAACTAGGGAAAATATGAAACAATACGATAATGATCTCTTAATGAGAATAGTAAGCATTACTTATTATATTTTATTTACAGAAAAATTGAAATTTTTTGTTTGGAAATAAAAAGCAATTGAGCTACAGGCATTTAATAGTAAGTGACACCTACTACTAGTGCTACCCACGACAATTGCAAAACCAGATACCTGAAAGATGCCTTGCCAACTTTCTACGGAAATAATAGAAAAAATGAAAATAAATAAGGGAGAGAGGATTAGACTTAGATCTCTTGCTTAATACCGAAACACAACAGAAGTTGTTTTAGGGCAGTCTTCTACAGGAGAGTGACGACCTAAGGCCCTATTCGACTTCGGGAACAGAGTAGCACTTACTATTTAACACCTTACACGAAACATGTCATCAGTCACCCGTGCTTAGTTAAATTGTAAAAAAATTGCCATGTTTGCTGCGACAAACACTGTAGACTGTATATCCATACAACATTTTATATTTACTAACATTTTTCGCTGAATAATTACTGAATGTTTTATTTATATTAATGCGATTCATATATTTTACACAGAGACTAATGAAATTAAATCACCAACTGTAACAACGACTTGTAACAACAACTCTTAAACTGAGCCATCTCAGATGTAAACGGTTCAATTAGTGCAGATTGAAGACAAACAACTCTTTCAAGTTTTTGACAGCACCAGACGCAGGGTCGCCTACTTTCTAGCTGTAGAATATTTTCAGGTCCTAATTAAAATAAAAAATGTTGTGTTGCACTAAAACTTTTTCATTCTCTGTTTTGAAATAAACTGCAGCAGGCTGGACTTAGCAGTAATCACAAGTTTTTGGCGGAAGTAATAGTGAAACCGAAAGATACGAAATTTCGTTCTTAATCGGTAAAAACTGAGCATCAAATCGCAAATTTAAAACCAAATTACTAATGGTAATTATTGTGTGTTTTAGTATTATTATTTATTTATTATTATTTTATTTGTTTCTTATAATACAGTACATATTTAGCTTACATTCTAAAGATACCGCATAAACTCTGACCGCATAAAACAATTTTTTTTTATTGTACAAAGAAGGCAAACGAGCTGCGGCCACCTGATGGTAAATGACACCGCTACCCACAAAATTCCTAGAACCAGGAGTCTTGCATATATCATTTTCACTATTTACGGGTCACTGACGATAAACTTTTGTGTAATTGCTAATACTTCAATCCAGTAACACGGATCTTTCACGGCGAGACTGAGACTCGCGCTGGTCGTGTGGTTAGTGATCCTGACTTCTAACGAGTGATAGCAAATATATTTCAATATTTATATGTGTATTTCTGTGTACTAGTATCGTTGACTAATACCCATAGTACAAACGCAATGCTTAGTTTGGGGTTAGTTCAAT